>JANTPZ010137810.1:0-13507 GCA_025593235.1 Vachellia pachyceras
TGGTGATGTGACTGAGAAATAAAACCGTTTGAGTCTTCTTCAGTAGAAGAAGATGAACATGAAGAAACAGTAACAGATAAAGAACTTTGCTTAGATGATGATGATAATAAATCCATGTATTCGAACTCTCTTCTTTTGGCTTCATAAGCATGAGAAGCTTCCTTTGGGGTATCAAAATTACCCAACCATTTCTGACCTTTGATAGGGTGATGAATCTCATCAACCCATTTATCAAACAGAAATGATCAAAAGCTACGAAATTAACGCAGCAGCATCAACACAGTGAAGAATGGAGGCAAGCGGCTGCTTGCGATGGCTAGGCTTTGAAGTCTAATGAAGTAAATGGTCAAAATTAATATTTCTATTTCGGTGTAATAATATTGCTCCTTAGATAAAATTTCTAGAGTAAAAATATATGGTTTTTATCCATAAAATGTTTTCTGATACTCGTATTAACTTTATCTTTTCTTTTCTATTGTTATACCTTATTTACATTTTTTAGTGATGTAGGCCTATAGGCATCAAGTTTAGTTACACTTTACACCAACAATAAATAAGCTTTATAAGCTCTATTCAAACCGCTATTATTATGGAATTCAAATAAAACTATTTAAGAATATCATTCTTCTATGTCAAAAGCAAGAAAACTAACGACATTCTTCACTTTTATATTATAGTTCCCCTAGAAGTAAAACCAATAAGATCTAGGAGATAAGCTTGTGTAGTTTTAAGATTCAATATGTATACTCCCATAACTTCAAATAATTTATTGCAAGTGGATTGAATTAGGAAATTATAATAAATACCGATCTTAACTTTTTCGCTGTTCACAGTTTATAAAACTTATGGTGAAATAATAATGTAGAAATTTATGCAATTAGCATGAAAGGAATTATGAAGAGTTTTGTATTATATAAAACTATAAGAGTTCAAAAGGCCATAGCATGTGGCCTTTTTTTAAAAAAAAAGTCCAATCCACTGGCTAGGTTATTGAGTGAGATTCATAAAGCAACCTTACACAACAGAAATAGACAAGATATATGAAATTAAATATTAGAAGCACCATTCTTAACTTGGCCGTCATCTCTGATCAATTCCCAAGGGCCCTACGTAGCGCGCAAGTAATATGGTGAAGACCAATCGGGTTTATAGAATTTTAAGAAATACAAGTTGTAAGATAAAAAAAGTAACAAAAATTAATAAAAAACTCTTAACCCCACCTCACTTTCTTGAAAAAAAAAAAAATCAACTCAGAAATTTTCCAACCCCTGAAGCTCTTAGAAAACTATGCTCCTTCTATGCCATAATCTTATCAGCGTATTCATTTTACAATTTTGTGCATATCTCCCACTCCTTAAGATTTGAACTTCATCTAAAAGTATGAATAATTCTTATTCGAAAAGGATTAAATTACGCTTGTTTGGGTGTTTTTGTAAAACAAGGAAGTACAGTACACTGTATGACATGTTTCCAGTCATGAAATTATTCTTTAGGCATTTGATAGCGGCATAATGGACAGGTATTACCTGTTTCCAGCCATTTTACGATACAAGTGTTGTGATAAACATGGTCACATGGTGTTGCTGAAACATCATCACCATCATCAAAATTTTCTAAGCAAATACTACATAGGTCTCCCTTAATTTCTTCGTTTGGCATTTTCATTGTCTTGAGCGATGCTACTGCTTCTTGTGATGCTGGAACCAGAGACAATTGTTGCATAGATTGATCTTCATGTATTCCTGCAAAATCTTGATCATCTACATGTATTGAGGCAGATTCAAGGACGGGTTCATAGGTTCCTACCAGCTCTTGATGATCTTCAAGTAGACGGACAGATTCGAGGACGAAAAGCAAGGGTCTATAGTTGACACAAACAGTACCAACATAAAAGCTCACTTCCAATGGTATCAAGCGACGATTGTTGGTCGTTTCAACAGTAGTGCGACAAACTACTTCTTCATAATAAGATATGATTTCATCTGCCAAAATCTGTCTCTCTCTTTCGGAGAGACAATCGGGTACTGTTGTACGAAGAAAATTTGGAACATCTTCAAGTACTGATTCACCAAACACATTAATCACCGTTACTACCAGATTTCCTGTATGTGGTGAAGACCTATCTACTATGATAGAGAGATATTATAACATATAGCCTGCATTGTAATTCCATACAAGAATCTAAGACACCGACCCAAAAGTGTATATGAGTGTGTGTTCGAGATTTTACTAATTTTTTATTATGGGATAATGTTACAACATGAGATCTTATGGTGAACATAATGCACACATTCATTTAAAGATGAATATATTACTGATCATCATCTCTTTAATAAAATCCAGTGTCGCTTCTTAATTAGACAGTTAAATCTGTAAGTCAACAAGCCGTTTGATTTGTTGAGGTGGGACGACATTGCTACGTTTTTAACGCATTCAAGTTGACTTTGAACTAAAAAAAAACTTCCATGTACCCTATAATACTTCATGAAAACTTTTGGATGTCAAAATGGCCATTAACCCTTAATGTAAACAAAGTGATATGATATCATAAACAAAAATGTAAAATAAAATATCAGTTATCAACTGTTTCTAAAATTTAAATTAAGAATAAATTAGAATCAATTTAGAATATCTAAATACTTAAAATAATGTTATTTGATCTAAAATTCCTTGAGGTTATTAAAAAGCGTATCTATTATTCCAAAAGCCAAAACCATCTATTCAATATCATTTCATGAATTTTTAATTATTTAGTATACACCAATTCAATTCTGATTAGTGTCTGACGAAATTAATTAATAATTTGAAATTCTTAAATTTTTATTTTTAAATTAAGAAATACTTATGATTGACTTGAATCAAAAATTATTTTATTACAAATAAAGGTTCTTGGATATACACTCAAAATTGAAATCATTTGATTTATAAGGATAAATTTCAAATTTTTATATTAATTTTCACATTAATTACCAAAAGTATAATTTTTAATAGGAAATTTTCACATTAATTATTTTCCATATCATCCAAGAAGGGTTCAATCAAGATCTTCACATTAAAATATATAAAAGTAATGGAATAATAATCGCAACAAAGAGATTGATTTAAAAACTTAACTGCAACTTTTTTAAAGATATGTAATAGGGAAATCCTATTTTTTAAAGTTGGTTAAAATACTATAATTCAAATTAAGATCTACACTCTTAACTAATTCCTAATAGGGTTAAAATACCATACTTGCAAGAAAATAATTTTATTGAAGCCCATATTTTGGTAATAGAAGAACAGAGAGATCAAGCAATCAACAATCAACAACATCTCTTTTATGGGTTCTTTAAAAATGAAAGTTTTGTTTTTCCCCATGTCCATCAATATAAGTTTATATAAAGATAAATTTCAAAAATATATTGATGGAGATATAATATTCTTACTTAAGTTGGTTAATATCACTAGTTGAATAGACTCTATAGATATAAGGTTTTAGCATTGTCATTAATGTGAAATGACATAAAGTCCCTACCAATGAAAAAAGATATGATAGCATGAGTTTTGGAAATAAAATTTAAAGTAATAAAATAATTTAAATATTTCATTTTTCTGCTTAGAAAAGAGAAAGAAGGCAGAGCCAAAAGGCCAAAATTTAAGAGCCATCTACAAACTCTTTCAATTTAAGAAACCGAAGGATACAATCCAAGGGTGATAGGTTTTGGTAGGTCGCAAGAGATATTAGGTCCAAACCAATAAATAAATTTTACTGGTGTGAAGAATTTGAATTTGACTAATGGTACTTTTTGCGTATAAAAAACACATGTAAGATCCTTTTAACCAATAACATTTTAAATAATAATCTTTAGTAATTATCTATAAAAATTATGAGATGAACATGTTTAAATAAATAAATTTTAAAAATATTAACACAATGAAATTAGTAATATCATTGAAAAATGCCGACTTTTTATAAAGTGGAGAGAATAAAAAGACAGATCTAGCAACACATTTAGAAATATTATCATATCCGCTTATTCTTCATCTTTTATACCTTTTATAGAGAAGAGCAGAGGAATTTTCAACAAAAGCTATTGAAACATTTAGAGTAAGAGAAAGTTGGAAGACAGTATTTTAAAGAGAATTATTTTAATAAATGTTATTGAATGAACTAAATTTCTGACCATATAAAAGTCTAATATTTTTTTTCAAATAAAGAGGTCTATTTATTCAAAAAGGAATAAAATTTCTAATGTTATAAACATTATATATGTGGATGTCCGTAAACTATTAGCCTTCCATATCCCATTCCTAATAACATCTCTTATGAATAGTTTTTAGAGGGTTTTATGAAATGGTTACATATTATGTACTTATGGAAATTGATGTTTGTATTTATTTTATGCAACATTAGTTGAGTTGAAGATCTCTATATATGGAAGCTATGTAATACACATGATGACGATCCAAATGAATAAGAATCGTTCCTCTTCTCTTTACAATTTCTCTTGTTTTGTTCATCTCCTCAATCCTAAATATTTCATTTTCATAACAAGTTATCAGCACGATAGTTCTAACAACGGAAGGAGAGTGTAATAATCCTTACTTAACCTCATTACCTTCATATTATGTCATTAATGAACCACTTTTAGGCCTTATATAGCTCAAATTGACCAAAGAAGTGAAATTAAAAATTTCTTCTCAAGTTACTATTCATTTGGTCAATTTTCCAGATTTTTGGTCAAACTCTGAAAATTCATAACTAATTCTAGAAAAATTGAAATTAAGTGGTTCCAATTTTTATATGAAGCTTGAAACATTCCCTACATGCGGAAATACTCGTTGACTCAAAAACTTGCCTAATTAATACAGTTTATTGTATGAAAATGTACTGTTCATATGGTCATTTTTCACTTTTTTCAGGTTTTTCCCTTAACTTTGGAAAACCATAACTTATGACATGTTTCCGGGCATGAAATTATTCTTTAAACATTTGATAGCGATATAATAGACACGTATGACCCGTTTGCAGCCATTTTACATTACAAGTATTGTGGTAAACATGGTCACATGATAAAACATCATCACCATCATCAAAATGTTCTAAACAAATACTGCATAGGTCTGCCTTCATTTGTTCGTTGGGCATTTCAATTGTCTTGAGCGATGCTACTGCTTCTTGTGATGCTGGAACCAGAAACACTTGTTGCATAGATTGATATGTGGCTTCATATATTCCTGCAAACTCTTGATCCTCTTCATGTGTTTGGGCAGATTTATGGAATTTTCATCTCTTCTTGTCCAAAACTCCAATGTGATTGCATACTTCGCAGTGTCACAAAGAAAAGGACAAATGCAAGATCATAAATGGAGAAGTAGCCGAAATGTTCGCAATTACAAATTGGAACCAATCACTTTTTGAAATTCTCTGTCGACCCACAAGACTATCTTGCCTCCCATTTTTCTCCAAACGCCCTAAAAACCAATATAGTGTAGAATTGTCAAATAAATTACCGCATTTGTAATTAGATGGGTGATCTTGCTATGTAATTTTTTCCCTTCGACAAAAATCCCACACGAGTGCAGTTTGGGAGCTACAATTGTGTGCAAGCTGAGAAAGGGATTAAAAAAAAATGAATGAATGCCAAATAGAGGGAGAGCAGCCCCCAAAGAATTGCTCTTGAGAGCACACTTAGGCAATTACATAAACAAAGTGAACATACGTGTATTTAATTTCTTGACAATCCCCCAACTTAAAAGCTAAAAGTATTTAGCAAAGCTCCATGATTAGTTTTTCTTTTAACTTCTGACAGTTACTATGTCAATGGAGTTGCAGACAAGCGTAGACACTTCTGTCTATAAACAAAATGCATTACCTTTATGATATAGAATTCAAGGAAAACTGTTTCCTTCCTTTTCCACTCTTCATGATTTATATATTTCAAAACATCAGGAGAAAACTTTTAAATGTCCAGGCATGAGTATACTCAATTCTTGATAGTTTTTCCAAAACCTCTTTCCATGGTTCTCTCAAAATGAAGGAGGATGAGTACCAGAGGGAGCGACACCGATAAAGAAGAATCATAGGAGTGACGCACCTAGCAGAGATGATAGGGTTGGTCCTTCATTTTCGCTATGGCCCAACGGCTTGGTCTTAAGGGTGCGTCTGTTGTCATCTCTTCTCAGAAACAGGTTTTGCAAGCAAGGCTTTTTGAATTTCAACTACCCAAAATCTGTGGTGATCGAAGAAGAGATTTGTGGAAGTTGCCAAATATGCTCCATTAGAGATAAAAATGTCTTCAATATTTTCCCACTGCCCTCCAACAAAATGGGTTACCACCAAAATAGGTGGGAATCCATCTTACCATATACGAAGGAAAATAAGCCACCACCAGCAATTGGTCTCCCAGAAAATTTGCCAACCAAACGTGCTCACACGATGGAAAATCTTCATTCTCCCTTTCCATGGCTAGATTTTCCTAGTAACAAAGGGCCCTAGAAATTTTGCTAGCTATGTTTATGATCAATTTAATGTTGACATTAGCATTCCTATTTGGATTCCAAAGCTCTGCAGAATATTTTTTATATAAAAATAAAGCACTAGCTACAGAAATAACGATTAGGGATTCTAAAAAATGTAATTTTTGTAAGTGATTGAATTATTAATTGAAGAATTATATACTACATGATATAGATAATATATACCCTCAAAAACTCAGCCACACAACGTGTGTGTGTGTGTGTGTAATATGTCAAGTTAAGGGCACTAAATTATTTTCTATCTTATCAGAGCATATAAGAGGCCATAAAGGAATATGCGCAAATAACTCTCATCTTACCCAACCAGACTAGGAACAATACATAAGTTAAAGTTTATTCATTTGTATTTTCAATTAAATTATTTGTAGTAATATGATATTGCCTAACTATTGTACTTCATTATCTTAATTTATAGTATCCCTTTATATATCCTCTAACCATTTAAGAAAATCCTATTTCTCAATGTTTCGTTATCTTTCTAAATCCCTTATTTTCCATACTCCAATAGAAGTTTTTTTTTCACATTAAATAGTTTGGATGACTGGCACTTCTTAGTTTCGGAGGAAAAAATGTCCTTTAACCAAATAGTTTTTTAAAAGTATAAATACTTCGCCAACATACGAATTAAAAACAATGAAATGAATAAGTATAAGTAATAAATATATTAAAACTTTAAATTAATAAATTAATAAATTTTATGCGATAATCAAAATTAGTCAACTTTAGAATGTGATAAGAACTTCATTTAATAAAAAACTATAAAGTTATAAGTGTAAACGCATGTTTTCGATTAATACTTTTTTGAAATACTACTAACTAATATTTATACTGAAGAAAATTACATTACTAAAATATTTTAAAATGAAATTAATTAATCTATTTAGGAATTTAGTTTACAATAAAGCACGATCCATATGGCCGACCTTACTGTAACACCTCATATTTTTCCCCTATATATGTTCATATGAGATTACTATGGAACCACTCTTGGGTCTTATATTATATATTAAAATTTGACCCAAAATTGTGAACTTGTATTTTCAAAAACGTAGAAAAACATTGTTACTGTTCACGGGTCATTTTTCCAGATTTCTGGCCCAACTTTGAAAAATCATAATTAATTCTAAACAAATCGAAATGGAGTGGTTCCAATTTTTAAATTTAGCTTATTAAGTGACCTATAGGGAAACAATACTCATTGGCCCAAAAACTTGCCCATTTGAATCCGTTTATTCCGAAACCATTTATTGTCCAATTGGTCAATTCCAGTTTTTTCCAGTTTTTACCTTAAATTTTGGAAATTCATATCTCTCAAAATACACATCCAAATTTTGGAAACTATATATCATTTTAAAGCTCAAGATGTGTAGCTTCTGACTGAAAATTTAAGCTCAATTGGAGCTTGTTTGCTATTTTTAATTACCAATGCACAACTTAACAAATAATAAGCACATATTGCATTACAAATCACATTAAATCCTAAACCTTTGCTCTGATACCAAAAAAATGTAACACCTCTTCTTTATCCCTCTTAGCTTCCATTTAAATGATTTGGAACCAATTCATGGCCTTCCCCACGTGAAACAGATTCGTTTTTCAGGGCCTTTGGAACCCTTTAACCTTGAAAACCAATTTTTGTTAAAATTTATTAAAACCTCTTTTTGGTTCCTTAACTCTTCTTTATCATGCATGACCATTCCCTTAACATTCTTTGTTAGTTTTAGTCCATTTTCATGCATTTCTCATCACACATTCCCATGATACTTTGTGTAGAGGTTTAAGGTTACAACACAACATCAACAACATCAAGAGAGAGTTAGGAACTCAATATTTACACAAAAACCATGCAATCAAGGAGCAACTTCTTCACTCATCAATAACTTTTTCCTTACCCTTGCTTGTGCTTCCACCTACATGGTTAGTTGGTGGGGAATGAGATTTGGGAATCCCAATAGCAAAACCACATAATCAAGATATTGTGAATGTGCATACATAACTTTAAAGCATGTGTATGAACATATAAATATGTGACACATAAACTTCACTTGAATATGCATATGGCCATAGCACAAAAGTCACGTTTCATACACAAATCATGCACTTCACTCATCATAAAAGTTCATGTAACATTCACAATTCATTTTTATAAACATAAAAGGAGATTAGTAGTTTTGCTACATTTTCTTTGCTTTCTTTTACCCCACTTCAAAAGTGCTCTTGGATCTCTTCCAAGTATTCTTCTTGGAGATCTTAAAACCCTAAAAATATGGCATAACATCCATATAAACATGCAATCACCAAGATGCAACAAAACTTGTAAAAACGCATAAAACCCCCCTTTTGGTTTTCTAAGAGTTCTACAAGTTCAAGACTTAATTTTTATGAACCTTAAGGCTTCTAAAATCCATCTCTTAGCTTTACCCTACACAAAACATCATTTTAAAGCCAATGGAACCATCAAAATACTCAAAAGCACATCCTTTCTATTTTTTCGTTAGCTTGGATGAAAAAAGCAAAAATAAGGAAAGGAAGGGTTTTTCAACTTTGTTCATGAAACCATATGTTTTCTTGCTTCCAAAACCCCTTTTCTTAACTTTGATCTACTCAAACACACCTTCCCTTAGATCAAAAGAAATTTGGGCAGCACCTCCCCATAAACTTGAGCTTTCCAAAATTTTACAACAACTCAAACCAACCAACAACAACCAACAACAAAGTTTATACTACTCAAAGAGTAACTTGCAACCCTTTACTACTTTAAAAACTTTCTCTTTTCCATATTCAACTCTTGAAATCCTAGCCATCATCTTTGAAAAGAGAGGCTCATTCAAGGAACTAAACCAAGAAGAATGTAGTAGAAGTTGCAAGACTCAAGAAAAGAGGAAGATTTGGTTGCTAAAGACCCTTACCTAGAGTTATGGAAGCTTGAAGCTCTTCCTTCTTGCTTGAGGGAGGATTGATTTTTAGAGAGAATGAGGAGAAAAATCTGCCCAAAGAGAGAGAGGGAGTGCACGGTTGAATGAGGGAGGAGAGAGGAAAATTTGCTTTATGTAAAAGCCTCTTTCAAAATGGATGGTTGGGATTAAGACTTAATGGTTAAGTCTTCTCTTGAATGCTTGAGATTGTGCCACTTGTCAAGCTAATGTGGAGGGTGAAAAAGGTGTCATAATTACTCTCAACCACTAGATTAATGATTTAGTTGGGCTGACTAGATCCATCCTATCCAGTTACTTGATCTGGTGGCACACATTTCCGTAAAGTACCCTTTATACGGGTAACTATCTTTTTACTTTTCCGGAGGCTTTCTCTCTCATGTGGAGCCATTCCCCACGCCTGCTTGCCTAGGTGGCGTTATGTCCTAGCCCATAGCATCTCCGGGTTTCCCTCGTAACTCGTCAGGATTCCTCGATTTGCGTGCAACACCGTAAAATGTACTCCCGGCGGCCAATTTGACTTAAGGGCATAGAACAATTCTATAGTTTTCCTTGATACTCCATCCCTTTTCCGTTCCACCAAATTCTTTCCGGATTTTCCGAAATTAATTTTCTAAGAAAATACTTTTTCGGGCACTGTTGTTCTCCGTACTTTGAAATTACCTGCACCAGACACCGGATAATAATTTTATTAATTACTTTATGACCCAACTAAACTTTTCTCAGTTCGGGTTTCTGGCATTTGAGAACTCCTGCTACCTCAAATAATTAGTTCTCAGTTGTCCTAAGCTCCAAAATCCTTTAATTACAAGAATGCCATTACCTTCTCCTTTTTCTACTAATTTACGAAAATGCCACTACCTTCTTAATTACCAAATGCCATCACTTTTTCTACTCTTTCTTAATTCCAACTTTAACCTTGGTTGGCTTTTGACATTTTGGGCCAACTTTGACTTTTGGGTTGACTTTGACTTTTCAGTTGACTTTTGACCAAATTTCCAAAATGTCCTTATTATTTGATGACATTTTATACTCTAGGTCTTTTATTCAAAATGACCATTTTACCCTTAATATATAGGCCAATGACCATTTTACCCTTAGTCATTTTCACTTAGAATCCTTAAAACTAGGGACTTAGTCAATTATGATCTTTATTTCCTTAGGCATTTTCCTCTATATTTTTCCTTATTTATGGGTAGAGTTGGTAAAAGGGCTCAGCTCGCGGGTTGAGCTCGCCAACCCGCGGGCTGAGGCGGGTTCGGGACGCCATTTTGGCGGCCGTCAAAAAATGGGCCAAACGGGAAGGCGGGCTGGCCCGCCAACCCGCGGGCCAGCCCGTTTTTTTTATTTTTTAAAAAATAAATATTTTATATTTATTTGTAGGAAGAAGATAGGTTTCAGTAGCTTCAAATATTGTTTTAAACTTTATTATTTCATCTTAAATGCATACTTACTTTGGAGATTGTTGATTATGTATTATGTTTTTGTATTTTAAAATATTTTTGATTATATTTTTCAAAGATGTATTGTATTTTTCTTCCGAAAAATCAAAAGGGCTTGATAATTTTTATGTAAATTTTTTTTAAAAAAAATCAGAAAAATTAAAAAATTAAAATTAAAAAAAAAAGAAAAAAGTGGCGGGCTGGCCCGCCACTGCGGGCCTGGGCTACCATTTTGGTAGCCCGCGGGCTGGGACGGGCTGGCCCGCGGGCCGACGGGCCAGCCCCGTTTCCCAGTGCTATTTATGGGCCTTATTTCATTGCATAATTTACAGGTCTAGCCTTTAATCCTAGTTACAGAAATGCGGATATTACATTTCACCCCCTTAAAAATAAATTTCGTCCTCAAAATTTACGTACCTTATTTAAATATCTCTGGATATTTGTTCTTTATGTCCTCCTCCATTTCCCAGGTAGCTTCCTCAGCTGCTGACCCTTGCCATATTACTTTGACCATCGGGCTGCTTCTATTCCGGAGCTGCTTCACCTTCCGGTCAATTATGCAGGATGGTCCGACTTAATATGAAAAATTATTTTTCAATGCCGCATTTTCATGCTCTATAACATGAGATGGGTCAGGATTGTACTTCTTTAGCTGGGAGACATGGAAGACATTGTGAATGAAACTCAAATATGGGGGCAAGGCTAGCCGATAGGCTACTGGTCCAACTCGATCTATAATTTATAACAGGTAACACCTCCTATTTTACCCTTATATACTTGTATTAGATCACTTTTGAACCACTCTTAGGCCTTAGATATCAAAAATTGTCCAAAATTGTGAACTTGGATTTCCAAAAACGTAGAAAAACGTTGTTACTGTTCACAAGGCATTTTTCCAAATTTTTGGTCCAACTTTGAAAAATCATAATTAATTCTAGAAAAATCGAAATGGAGTGGTTCCAATTTCTAAATTTATCTTATTAAGTGATATATAAGGGAAAAATACTCATTGACCCAAAAACTTGCCCAATTGAATCAGTTTATTCCAAAACCGTTTACCGTTCCAATGATCATTTCCATTTTTTCCAGTTTTCCTCTTAAATTTTGGAAAATCATATCTCTCAAAATACACATCAAAATTTCGAAAAATTTATATCATTTTAAAGCTTAGCATGTGTAGTTTATGATTGGAAAGTTTCCGTTTATTTGGAGCTCGTTTTCTATTTTTAATTCCCATGTGAAACAGACTCATTTTTCAGGGCATTTGGAACCCTTTAACCTTGAAAACCAATTTTTCTTAAAATTTACCAAAACCTCTTTTTGGTCCATTAACCCACCTCTAACATACATGATTATCCCCTTACCATTACTTGTTAGTTTTAGCCTATTTTCATGCATGCGTCATCACATATTCATATGGTACTTCTTGTAGAGGTTTAGGGTTACAATCACATCAACTTCATGTTGAGTTTAACAACTCATATATTCATACAAAAATCATGCAAGCAAGAGCATCTTCTTCATTCATCTATAACATTTTCCTTACCCTTGCTTGATCTTCCACCTACATGGTTAGTTGGTGGGGAATGAGATTTGGGAATCCCAATAGCAAAACTACATAATCAAAATATTGTGAATGTACATACATAACTTTAAAGCATGTGTGTGATCATATAAACATGTGACACATCAAACTACACTTTATCATGCATATGGCCATAGTACAAAAGTCACATTTCATACACAAATCATTCACCATAAAAGTTCATGTAACATTCACAACTCATTTTCATAAACATAAGAGAAGATTATTAGTCTTGCTACCTCAAGATCTTAGCTTTTTCCTTTTTCACTTTAGGGCTCTCTTGAATAACCTTCCAAATAGGCTCTTGAAGGTCTCAACTTCCTAAAGATCATGTCATAATATCCACATGAATATCCAATCATCATAATGCAAGAAAACTTGCAAAAACGCAATAAAGCTCTTATTGCCCTTAAAGAACCCTTACAACTTTAAGACTTGATTTTTATGGTCCTTAATGCTTCTAAAATCCATTCCTTATCTTTACCCTACAAAAAACATCATTTTAGAGCCATTGGAAGCATTAGAATCATCAAAATCCCACTCCCTCTAATTTTTACAGATTTTTGAAAAAACAGAACAAAAGGGAGGGTTTGGATTTTTCAACTCTTCTCATGTATTCTTGCCTTTTCCTTATTCCAAATCATGACTCAAGCTTCATAAAAATCAAACACATATTTCCCCCTCAAGATCTCAAATGGACAGCACTTCTCCATATACTTAGGGTTTCCAAAATCCCAACAACAACAAAAACGACCATCAAAAACCATCAAGCTAGCTTTTACTACTCAAGAAAGAACTTGCAACCATTTACCACCTTTAAAACCTTCTCTTTTCCATTTTCAACTCTTGAAATCCTAGCCATCATCTTCCAAAAGAGAGGCTCATTCAAGAAACCAAACCAAGAAGAAGGTAGTAGAAGGTTGCTACCTTGAGAAAAGATGAAGATTTAAGAGCTTGAGTGGTTACCTTGTGTGCTAGCTCTTCCTTCTTCCTTGTGGGAGCAAAAATGGCATCTTGGAAGCTTG
>JANTPZ010137811.1:0-14117 GCA_025593235.1 Vachellia pachyceras
ATCATATGACTCAAAAAAATCTTTCCCCTACAAGACCTCAAATGGACAGCGCCTCCCCCTTTCCTTAGGGTTTCCAATAATTCCACCAACAACAACCATAACAAACATAAGCATACATCAAAAGACTTCTTAACACTCAAGGAGTGTTTTGCAACCTTTGGTTTTCTCAAAATCCTTCTCTTTTCCATTTCACCTTTTGAAATCCTTGCCTCTCATATTCAAAAGGAGATACTCATTCAAGAAATCAAACCATTAGAAAGGTGAAAAAGGTTCAAGTTACAAGAAGGGAGGTTGTTTTTACCTTGTGTGTGCGCTCTTTCTTCTTCCTTGTGAGAGCAAAAATGGAGTCTTGGGAGCTTGGGAGAAGAGAGAAAAATTCAGACTAAGGAGAGAGAGAAGTGGACTTTTTGGGAGAGAGAAAATGAAGAGTTTAGCTTAATTAGAATGCTCTTGAAACATTGTGTGGTGTTAATTGAAACTTGGGGACCAAGTTGGATAATACTTGGAGGAGAGAGTACCACTTGTCCTAGCCTTATTGGTTGCTGAAAAGTGCTTTTCCAGACTCCCTTTTCTTGTCTGTTGGGTTGGCTGGGCCCCATGTCAGTCCAGTCATTTGATCCGGTGGCACACATTTTCGTAAAATAACCTTTACGCGGGTAACTACCTTTTTACTTTTTCAGAGACTTTATCTCTCATGTGGCACCATTCCCTAGGCATCATTGCCTAGGTGGCATCATGTCATAGGCCATAGCATCTCCGGATTTCCCTCGTAACTCATCAGGATCCCTCGATTTGCGTGCAACACCGTAAAACGGGCTTCCGGCGGCCAATTTGACTTAAGGGCATGGAAAAATTCTATATTTTTCCCTGATTCTCAAGCTCTTTCCATTCATCAAAATTCTTTCCGGATTTTCCGTAATTAGTTTTCTAAGAAAATACTTTTTCGGGTCTTTTCAGGCACTGTTGTTCTCCGTACAATGAAACTGCCCGTAACGGATACCGGGTAATAATTTTATTAAATATTTTAGGACCCAACTAAACTTTTCTCAGTTTGGGTCTTCGGCATTTGAGGACTACTGCTACCTTGAATAATTATTTCTCGATCTCTTAGTCCTCTAAAAATCCTTAATTACGAAAATGCCATTACCTTTTGTACTTTGTCCATAATTACGAAAATTTCACTTCCTTTCTTACTTTTCTCATAATTAGCAAAATGCCATCACTTTTTCTACTTTTTCTTAATTCCAACCTTATCCTTGGTCAACTTTGACTTTTGACCAAATCACTAAAATGTCGTTATTATTTGATGACATTGTGAGCCCTAGATCTTTTAGTCTAAACGACCAATTTGCCCTTATCATGTAGGCCAAATGACAATTTTACCCTTAGTCATTTTCACTAATACATCTCAAGACTATGGACTTAGTCGATTATACTCTTTCTTACTTAGGCATTTTCCTTTCTATTTTTCTTTTCTATGGACCTTAAATCATTTCATAATTTATCGGTTTGGCCTTTATTTCCGTTTACGAAATTTGGGATATTACACTGCTAACTCTAAACCGCTACAAATTGCAGTAACCTTAACCGCTACCGAACGTAAAAACCGCTGCAAATTACAGCGACATAAACTGCTGCTAACTTTAAACCGCTGCAAATTACCGTATCATAAACTACTACTAATTCAATCGGAGGAGACTATAAATACCCTTCCTTGCCAGTCATTTTTGCATGTTTTCAAATTGCAGGCTTTTTCTCCTCGTTTCAATCTTTGTGCGGTGTTGGTAAATTTTTTGTATCGATTTTTTTTTATTTTAATTAGATCATTGTTTTGAAATATTTCGTTTTCTATTTTTATGTTTTTTTCTTTTATCTCTTTTTATGTTGTTTTGATATTCTGTTTTTATATTAATTATGTTTATTCATTCCTTTTTGATTTTTTTCTTTTTTTTAATAATATTATCAGAAAATATTATTAATTTTGTTAATAATATTTTTTAAATAATATTATTAAAAATTTTATTAACTTTGCTAATAAATTATTTTTTCTAATTATATTATTATTTTTTAAATTTTATAACATTCAGTAGCGGTTCTAGAACCACACAAATATAAGTGATTTTTGATGTCTACTTTTTTATTTTTTTCTCAAATTACATTTAGCAGCGTTTTCTGACCGCTACAAAAATAGTGGCCAAAAAATGGAGGGAATTTTTCAACGTTTGAAATAAGGACAGAAATTTAGCAGCGGTTTTAGACCACTACAAAAAACGGGGCCAAAAAAGGCTAGAAAATTTGGAGGGAAAATTTAGTAGCGGTTATGAAACCGCTGCTAATAATAGAGGGAAAATTTCAAATTTCATTTTTTGGCTATATTAGTAGCGGTTATTTGACTCTACAAATTATTTGTTACAAAAGTTAGCAGTGGTTATTTCCGTGTGAATAACGGTTCTCATTAACCGCTATTAATTGGCTTGCTACGGTGAATTTAGCGGTGGTTTGCCTAACCGCTACAACATGTATTTGTAGCTGTTATAACCGCTACAAATGCATGGAAAAACCGCTACTAATGTATCTTTTTTTGTAATGACAGCTTCTAAATTAAACTTTTCGCAGGGATACAAATTAACTTCATAAATGCGAGAGATATGAACTTAGAGATCGTCAGCGGATAGAGTAAGCATGATGATGAAATTGTTGAAAATGTTCTAATTTAGAATTTTCAGTATCACAGTGATGAACCAATCAATCCTCTTCATTAAGAAATTGACAACTTTGTTATTTCATTTTTCATTTCAATATATTTTTGGAACTTTTTTCTACTACTTTTCTTTTCTTTTGTGTAAGGAGAGTTCTTGACTAATATTAATTCCCCTCCTAAATATATAATACTTCAAAAAATGTTATTTACTTTGGTATCTGATATAAGACTTCAATTCTATTTCCCTCTCAAATTTTAGATTTTATATAACTTACAAGTATCATTATTGATTGCACATAGTATGAGAGTTCCAATTAAAGCATAGTTATATGCACATGATTAATTAAAAATACTATTATCGGGATACCAACACATAATTATTATAAATAAATAACTTAACTAATTTTATTAATATATACAAATTATTATCTAATTCTTATATTTAAGACAAGATGTGGTAATTAGCAACCATTCCAATTCTTATTTCATTTACAATGGATTATATGCTTGATCAATTTAATTTTTATTTTGATATAAAATTTTTTCTTCCCTATTTCACCCCTAATAGTACAATTTAGTTTTGACAACGAAAATAATTATGAAAGATATTTTTAAACCTAAACTTAAATATTCGCACGGCAGAAATTGCTTCAACTAAGTTAACTTTATAAAATGCGATATAAACACAAAAAATATCTTGTTTGACACTTCTTTTATAATATCATTTTCTATTTCAAGCCATTTCTGGAATTTTCTGCTTCTTTATTTTTGTTGTGTTTAAACCTCTGGCTATTATACACTTCTCTGCGTGGTCCCATAAAACTATTTGTATGTATACTTATGCCGAATTGTTCATCTTATGTATGGTACCAATTTCTTCATTAACTTCAGGTCAAAAAAATTTCTTCATTAACTGTGCTCTCACAAATCGAGACAGCTTCTAAATTATGCTTTTCGCAGAGATACAAACGAACTTCATAGATGCGATGAACACAAAGTTAGAGCTCGTCAGTGGATAGGGTAAGCACATGATGATGAAATAATTGGTTGAAAATGTTCTAATTTAGAAGAAGGTTGTAAATTAAAAGCATTGAATCACTGAGTTGTATTATTACATGATGTGAAATTGATTATAAATTCCACGAATTTATTTAGTTATAAATTGAGTAACATGTGAAAACAGTTTCGGATTTAAATATTTCCATCTCATCTTTCTTTCAAGATATACAACGCAATTTATTTATAGGGTATTTACATTACAACTGATCGTCTCTAAAGATTTATTATTGTGCCATTTTGACTTAGCCAGCCATTTTATTTATCAAGATTTTCTTTTTTTAAAACAGTAAAATATACCTTGAAATTTAAATATGTATAACTCTCTGTCAATTGTATATATTAAGAAGGTTTTATTAATGGTAGTTCCAAAACTTCCAATGCACATAATCGAAGAGTGTATTTTAAAAAAATCAATACACATTTATTACAAATAACAACTTTAACTAATTTTTTTATATTTATAAATTAATTAACTCTTATATTAAAGATATATGAAATGTAGTATCTTGCAAATTCAAGCAATTCAGCGGCAAATGCCAAGTTTTGAAGTTTTATTGCGAGAACTCATTATTCTTGGGGGGTAACTATTAGAATAAAAGTATTGCTAATATATATCTATCATATATATATATAAATGGGTTAAGGTACAATTTTAACAACTAATTTTTGCGTTAAAAGTGTCTAGCACCAAAAAGTTTCGGAATGTGTAAAAATATACATAACATTGTAAAAGTGGTGAAAAAAACCGTTAATTCAACGTTATATGTGGACCCCATGAGTCTTCTTTTTTGCCATGTCATCCCGTCTTCCTCATTTCTTTCTCTTTCCCTCTCTCCTCTCTCTCTCTTTCCCCCTTCTTTAAAATACACATAACATTACAAAAGTGGTGAAAAAAACTGTTAATTCACCTTAAATATTTATAACTCTCTGTCAATTGTATATATTAAGAAGGTTTTATTAATGGTAGTTCCAAAACTTCCAATGCACATAATCGAAGAGTGTATTTTAAAAAATCAATACACATTTATTACAAATAACAATTTTAACTAATTTTTTATATTTATAAATTAATTAACTCTTATATTAAAGATACATGAAATGTAGTATCTTGCAAATTCAAGCAATTCAGTGGCAAATGCCAAGTTTTGAAGTTTTATTGCGAGAACTCATTATTCTAGAAGAGAGAGAGAGAGTGTAACTACTATGATTAGAATAAAAGTATTGCTAATATATATCTATCATATATATATATATAAATGGGTTAAAGTACAATTTTAACAACTAATTTTTACGTTAAAAGTGTCTGGCACCAAAAAGTTTCGGAAGGTGTAAAAATACATAACATTACAAAAGTAGTGAAAAAATCGTTAATTCAACGTTATATGTGGACCCCACGAATCTTCTTTTTCGCCATGTCATCCCGTCTTCCTCATTTTTTTCTCTTTCCCTCTCTCCTCTCTCTCTTTCCCCCCTTCTTCTTCTAACCGGTTATAAGAGGATGATTGATGACTATCCCTGCTAGCCTTTGATCTTGAGAAATTATGCTCAGATTTTACTAGTGAGCTCCCCCTTTTAATTGCTAGTTTTTCGCCTCTTTAATTGTTTCGCTGTTTCCTGGTGTATATATGATTTTGGAAAGGATATATAATTTTAAGTTGAGCTGTAGCAATGGCGGCAAATTTAAGTTGGTTGACGTGAGTGTTTCTAGTCTGGTTTTTTCAGGTGCCAATCACTCAGTAACAAGCTCTTTTACATGGGGATTATTAAGTCTCTAGAGCAGAACAAATCTGCGTAATGTCGATCACTAGGACTACCAGTCGATCCAAAAACCAAGGTGTTAGAAATAGTTGCCAAGTTATCCAAATTTTTCATTTCTCTTTTTTAATGGCTTCGTTAGTTTTCAATTTTTCATTGTCGTTTAAAATGTCATGATATTACATCTGTCTTTTTATCTCAAAAGCTGATCTTTATTTTCTAAATTACACTGGCAGTCTAAGGGGGACCTTCACGGGGCTGAGGAGTATTTTCTACGTGTTACTCTAGCAGATCCGAATTATGGTGAAATCTTAGTGCGGTATGCTAAGCTGGTCTGGGATCTCCATCGTGACAAGCAAAGAGCATTAGAGTATTTTGAACGTGCAGCTCATGCTCCCTCTCCATAAAGGTGAGCATCCTAACGCCGGTTAGAAGGAGAGAGAGAGAGAGGAGAGAGGAGAGAGGGAAAGAGAAAGAAACGAGGAAGACGAGATGACCTAACAAAAAAGTGGAACCGGTTTGGTGAGAAGCACCCCGTCCCCATCACTCCCCACACACGCGCACATAGAGAGAGATATATATATTAATAATTAATATAATTATAATAATTAATATATTTAAAATATATTTATATAATATATTTATATATTTAATATTTTAAATTTATTCTATTTTATTTATTTTTTATGGATATGGACATCAGAATTTGGTGTTGGGGTTAAATCTTTTGGCTCAGTAAGGCAGGCAAAATTATCTTTTATCTTCTACTTCTAGACAGAATGATAAAATTCCATGGAAAAACATGTTTGTTGATGTGTCTGCTGACTCTCATACTGGAGCTTATCCTGCAACACAAATTGGCAGCATTTTAATTCCATTTGACCAGATGGTTATCCATGACGAGCAAATTTCACAGTTTCAGAGGAAGCGGAAGGTATTTGAGGATGCTACTACTGTATGATTAATCACGATATAATTGTATCTCAAATATTTTTTTAATATCTGCTTGCAGAATGGAGATACTAGAATTTTTTTAATTATTATGAAAATATTTAAAAATTCAATAATTCATAAATAAAAAATAAATAAAATAGAATAAATTTAAAATATTAAATATATAAATATATTTATAATTATATTAATTATTAATATATATATATATATATGCGCGTGTGTGTGGGGAGTGATGGGACGGGGTGCTTCTCAATGTGAGAAGCACCCAAACCGGTTCCCAAAAAAGTAGACTTCGTGGGGACCACATATAACAAATAACGGTTGAATTAACGGTTCTTTTTGCATCACTTTTGTAATGTTATATGTATTTTTACACCTTCCGAAACCTTTTGGTGTCAGACGTTTCTAGCGCAAAATTTAATTGTTAAAATTGCACCTTAACCCTGCATAAATTGAATTTCTTAGTTATAATTGACTACTACAACTTCAAACTTTTAATGATGAATATGTCCATTTCCATGGGCCGTCAATTTATACAGCTTTAATTTTGAGAAAATCTAATACGAAGTGCAGTTAGATCGCGAGACTCTGGTGTTATGATTAAATGAGTTGACTCAAAAATCAACCAACTTAACAAATAAAATATTTCAAAATTAATATTTAGGGCATTGTAACGCTGCGCTTCATTATTGGCTCTGAAGCTTATTTCAATATTAATATATTGAATTGAATATTCCTGCATGCATGGATGGCAATATATATATATATATATATGCATGTATTCATGTAATCAAAGTAAATTTCCTACGTCGCTGAAAAAAAGTAAAATTCCTACTTTCATAGTAGATTTAGATACGTTGAAGATTTAGTTAAAAATTAAATGATATCATCTGGTATATCAACATCTCTAGACAAAAATATAAATAATGAACTTTACCACTAATTTTCTTTAGAAAATAATATAAGTAGTAGCCTATCTAAATGTCATTTCATTATATCATATGTTCGAAAAAATTAATCTTTTTACCCATGTAGTTTTGACTTAATTATAACTTAGTCCATATATTTTAACACTTCTCAAGACAATCATAATAGTTTTAAATCAATTATAATTCATGAAGTTTATGGATTAAAAATTTTAAAATGTAAAAACTATAGAGAATGAATTATAATGAATTAAGTTTAGGAATTAATTTTCAACTAAAGTCAAAACTACATGAATTGCATTGACTAAAAAGAAGAACTAGATTACACCAGATTAAACTAAAGAGATAACAAGATTTATTTCCCATTACATCAAAAAACTAGTTATTAATCCGAAAACAAGCATACATTCAGATAATTCTAAAAACACAATACATGTGTGTAAGTGTGTAGCAAAGTTTATTTAGGGTTTACAATGCTTATATACTTCACTTGAGCTGCATAAGCCAAGTTGTATTTATTAATCATATATATTTTACTGCTACACACGCAGTGGTCTGGAATCTCTACTGTTTAGTACAATCAACAGGAGCAAAAGAAATTTGTTTCTGATGAAGATCATACTCCACCCCAAAATCAACATGAGCCACATTTCCGTAAATGGACAGTCCTTTTGTAGGAAGCATCGCAAAGCACATCAAATTGTTGTCGGAAGAGAAGAGGAAAATGTTCCGAGGTTTCAAGGAAAGGTTGGCTCCTGTAAAATGAACCTCGAAATTCGGAAAATTCTGGATGGAGGTAGCGTTTTTGTAACACAATTTGAAGTTATCTATTTGTACTATCAATTGGTCGGCTCCAATGGCTTGCTTCACCAAAGCTTCAACCTGGTCGTAAAAGCTTGATGGAAGCATCGTCAATGTCGTCCCAGAATCAATAAATATGTTTCCTTTATTGCTTTGACTTGTGAACGCCACTCTTGTTTGTCCAACGGTGATACCTGTAATTAAACATCCATTGCATTCATATGTGTGTCTGTGTATCATCATTTAAACATGTGAATAATGTTAGTAAAACATAAATATATATATGTGTGTGCACACCTTCGAGGTTGAGGTAGTAAAAGCTTGGGAAATCAGATCTGGTAATCAACGGAGTAGACACAAGTCCATTTCCTGATATGGTGGCTTCTTCCCCGAACCTTAGTTTAGTTATGGCCTTTTGGCTAAAAGGAGGAAGACAATACGAGAATTTGTGACCAGCACTTCCAATTTGTGAAACTAACGACAAATTACCTTGACCAAGCCCGACAAGCCCTGCGGTCTTCTGGTTGAACAATCCATTGTTGTTGTGTCCACAACCAAACACAGTCTTGGGAAACAAAGCAGCTGGGCCGAAACTAACAGATTCTGTGCCCAGTTCTCCTATAGTGTATGATCTATCCCCATAGCTATACAAATACGTACACTCATTGGATTTCCCACAATAAGGATACGTTTGGCCTTGCATAGAGTCTTTGGGCAGAGAATTACAAGGGTCTGAGCTACATGAGAGAGACATATAAGTGGAAGAACTTTTTGGGTTAAAAAGCGGTGCGCTTTGATTGTAGCACTGTGGACAAGGTGAGCATTGGACCCAGATAAGGTCGCTTCCTGTGTCTGCAACTGCCCATCTCTCTACAGGCGGAGTGCCAACAGATATCTTCATTAGGTAATTTCCATTATTTGGGAATAGATCAGTTTCCACTAATTCACTTGTTTCAGCCGTTGAAGAAGAAGACTGGCCGAAGCGATTAGCTCGAGATATAGAGCGCAGCGCAGCGCTTTGAAGTCGCTCTGAGTGGGTCGTTGATGAGTTGTAGAATGGTGATAATGGAGAGTCACGATGAATGAGGTCGATGCTGAAACCTCTTGGGAGGTTCTTTGTTGGTGCAGTGGCATTAATAATATTGCTCAAAGGTGAGAGAAATATCAGTAGTGCGAGGGGAAAAGAGAGTGAAAGATTAAGCATGATTGAAGATTAATAACGGTGGAGAATCACAAAGGAGGATTATATTGATGAGTGAAGAAAGAAAGCTTGAGGGGGTTGTATTTATAGACGAATTTGCGTGATGTTTAGGTTACAAATTAAGTCTTCCCTTATTCACACACACACACACACAAACACACACAGAGGGAGGGTTAATTAGAGAGAGAGAGAGAGAGAGATGGGTGAGGAAGGAGCTTGTAATCACGGGTGAAAGTGCATACGGATCGTGTAAAACATTCTTGTTAGCTATTGTCTTGTGAAACACATTTTGTACGATCTTTGACTTTCTAGTCCTTAATTTCACGCCACTAGGCTCATAACGCAATTTGTTGAATGCTCTGAATGAAAATACCAACCTTTTTTTTAGCTTCTTTTTATCCAAAAATTGACGTTATACGAATCAACATATAGGTGGTAGCTAGATAAAGATAAGTACGAGGAAAGTCTAAATTATTTTAGTACGAATCCTTTAAAAGGGCCACTTAATTATGATAGTTGAATTAACATATTTATATAATGCATGGTTGTTACGAGTCTCACGTCAAAGGCCTCATGATAGGAGTGTGGTTTAAATGTTTAAAGGGTTCTTCTACCCAACAAGTTAGTCTTTTATGATGAATTCTTCCTAGAATAGTGTGTATCAATTGAGGAAGTTGACACCCATGTTCCTTCATAAGCTAATCTTTTGAACTTGGTCCTTGTAGGCTCCACTCGGAGTCATGCTGGTCACACCTTCCGTGAATAACCCTTTCTAATGTCATCAAGTGTTCTCATACAAAGACTGATAGTTGGATTGAGTGGAAGAATCTCTTGAACTTCTGTGAACATCACTTATCTTGGGCTTCTCATTCATAACAAAGTTATAAATAGTGCTGTTGTTTTCAGGTTCATACAAGTGTTTATTCTAGTTGATATAATGGAAGAATGATAGTTGGTTATAAGCTGTTCATTAATTATTTTTAAAGATATTACATTATAGGGTTAAGATGCAATTTCAACAATAAAATTCCTTATTATAGGCATCTATCATAATTAAATTTTGAAGGGTGTAAAAATATATACAAATTTTTAAATATTATATAATTTTAACAACTCCGTTAAATTTATCTTAGCGCTCTTTGTAAAGTTGGTCGAAGAACAAATAGGTCTCACATCCAAAAAGAGACGGACGTTTGGGGCTCTTTAATAGAGTTGTTAAAATTACACAACTTTTAAGAGTTTGTGTCTTCTTTTGCATCAATCAAAATTTAATTGTATTATATGCTTCTAATGAAAAACTTTATTGTTAAACTTGCATCTTATCTCAACATTATAAAATTGGTTGACTTCAGAGCTGTTTAAACCACTCGCTTATTAGTTATAAACCGGGCTTGATGGTAAAAGAAACTGGACAAGAGATCTATAATTTGTAGCATTATCATGAATTTTTTTTTCTTGAAATTAAAATGCAAGCTAAAATTTTATGGCTGCTACACCAAAAGTTGTTATCAACAACAACAGGCCCATTTGAAAAAGCGGTAGATAAATACTTTTACGCAAGTCAAGGTAAATATATAGAGAAGATTGTCTCATTTTACGGAAAAACACTGTTGAACGTATTTCTGGATGAGAGTTGAGCGTTACCAAACGGAGCCAACAACAACAACAAAATTCGGTATAGTGGGGCTTTGGTTATTCAACATAGTTATTTGTTTCCATTGGCATGTAGTTGAAAGTAACGAACCAGATGATAATTAAAACTGTTAATTTCTTCAATTGTATTGAATATTGAGTGATTCATGTAGACTTTATTTTCAATAACGACCCAACAAAGCTTTAATCTAGGGTGAAGCTGCATCTTTTAAGCGTAAACTTTTATGTCTGGGGCATGTAGCACCATTAACTTTTTAGATGTGTAAAAATATGCATAAACATTATAAAGTCGGGCAATTTTACCACATCACGCTAACAAGGTTAAAGTTCGTCATCTTTTGTGTATGGATCACACAATATTATTTTTAAATATTATTTCCTCACACCCTTTCTCTTCTCCCATCCTCTCCCCAGTCCTCCCTCCCATTTCCAGTCAGCTTCCTCCCTCACCAGAAATGGAAGCTTCTATTTCGAAGGAAAAAGCTGTGAAAAATGGAGAGAAGCGGATCTAGTGTCGGAGAGATGGGTGTGCTAATGGGAAAAGAGGTAGCATTGTGGAGGCACTTTTTTCTTTAGAGAAATATGATAATGGCATTTTTTCAGTCTCCCATTGACACATCACCTTTTCAAATCAAACATTTTCCTCCTTGTGACTCTATTAACAGCAGTCGGTGCTGGCCAATTTAACTGGAGTGGTAAAATTGCTGATCATATATATTTTTACACCATTCAAAACTTAATAATACCATATGCCCTTGTTACTATAAAACTTTATTTTTAAAACTGCACCTTCATCCCTTTTATCTATCCAAGACTCCCATCATTTTAAGGTGCACCTCTAGTCGTATTTATATGGTAAAGAAAGAATGAATTTTTCACCCTATTTATAAGTTACATCATTAAATTTTTCATATGAATACACAATTTTAACATTAACCCTTCATTTTTCAAGAGATATAATGTATATTAAATATGAATAAAATTCAAAGCTTTTCATATTAAAATTGAGTTATAATTATGATTAGAGGAGTAGAAAATAGATATAGTCAAGTTATAATTTTGGAAATATATCTTAATCCAAATTTCATTGTCATCTTTAACTAGGCCTTCACAATTCACTCTTCTGATTGAATGCCATAATCAATCAACTTCAAGTCTAACCAAGCCTTGTTAAAGGGGTAACCATCTAGAATGCACGCTTGTTCATGGCATTTTTAGTGACTTCTTATTCAAAGCTTTCAGCTAATTAATGTCTTCCCATTACCCTTTGCGTGCTGGTGAGGCAATATCTATATTCTTATTGTCATTGTCAGGGATTTTTACATCTTAATTTTCATATGCACCAACAAATTAAACATGTATTACCAAATAAATTTTCAATATCATAGTGATGAACCAATCAATCCTTCAACAAGAAAATGACAACTTTGTTGTCATTTTTCATTTCAATATATTTTTGGAACTTTCTTCTAGTACTTCTCTTTTCTTTTGTATATTCAAAGGGTAGTTCATAAGCCATTCATTCCGATACATCAGAAAACACGAAACTAGTGTGTGTGTGTGTGTGTGTGTGTGTGTGAATTCATATTGCGCTGCATTTCACTTGTATCAGCCCGATCGCATTATTCATCATATATATATATATATACATATACATTGCTGGGACTTATAGTGTCTCTACTGTTTAGCACAATCCACGGGAGAAAAAGAAACCTTTTTTTCCTGATCGAGATCATGCTCGACCTCAAAATCAATCGTACCTGTCGGATATGAAACAGAAAAAATCGAGGCTTTAAGGACAGGCTTGCTCCTGCAAAATGAACCTAAAATTTTGGAACATTCTTCTGTTGGAGTTAGCATTTGAGCAACACAATTTGTCTGCATTGTTCTTTACCATGAGTTGGCCGGCTCCAATGGCTTGCTTCACCAAAGCTTCAACCAGCTCGTGAAAGCTTGATGGAAGCATTATTTTCAATGTCATACCAGTATCAATTACTAGGTTTCCACTATTGCTTTGACTTGTCAACACCACTCTTTGTTCTCCAACGGTGATACCTCTAAAACAAATCTTCCCCTACAACTTAACTAACGCACGGCAGAAGCTGCTTCAAGCTCCGTTAACTTTATAAAATGCCATATAAATACCCAAAAAAAATCTTGATAGACACCATTTTTGTATAACATCATTTTCTATTTCAATCCATTTTTGGAACTATCTGACTATTAACTGTTGTTGCGATGTTTAATTTTAGTGGTAACATAAACCAATTTATATCTATACTTATGCCCCGCGGTATTGTTCATCTTATGTATGGAATGCCAATTTCTTAAACTCAATTTTGTAATTAATTTCTTGACGTGGATTGTTCATCTGACTATTAACAGTGTTTTTTTTAAAATAAGATAATCTTATTCATATATTTACCTCGATTTACGTAAAAGTACTTTTACGCTACTTTCTCAAACGGTCACACAAACTAACTTCATAAATGCGATGAATATGAAGTTAGAGTTCGTCAGTGGATAGCGTATGCATGATGATGGCTTGTTTGGGTAGTCTGTTGGGAGAACGATTACAGATTCCGAGATAAATATGTGAGATAAATTTTATCTCGGTAAGTGCAGGAATGGATTTTGGGGAGGTAAACGGTCTCCCCAAACAAACTCGAAATAGTTGGTTGAAAATGTTCTAATTTATAATTTTCAATGTCACTGTGATGAACCAATCAATCCTCTTCATTAAGAAAACGACAACTTTATTATTTCATTTTTCATTTCAATATATTTTTGGAACTTTCTTCTACTACTTTTCTTTTCTTTTGTGTAAGGAGGGTTCTTGACTATTATTAATTCCCATCATATAGTACTTAAAATGTTATTTACTTTGGTATTAAAATATAAGACTTCAATTCTATTTCCCTCTCAAATTTTAGATTCTATATACCTTACAAGTGTCATTATTCATTGCACATAGTAAGATAGTTCCAATTAAGGGGTAGTTATATGCACATGATTAATTAAAAATATTAGTATAGGGATACCAACACATAATTATTATAAATAAATA
>JANTPZ010137812.1:0-43077 GCA_025593235.1 Vachellia pachyceras
GGTAGTTAGGTGTAAGTGTGGGGATGGAACGTTTCCAGTAGGTGTAGTTGTTACTATTTATTTTTGTTTAGTAATTGTGTGCTTTGTTTGCTCTTGATTTTGCCATCTCTTTTGATCACTTGATTTATACTTATCCGCTTTCATTTCACATTATCTTATCATATTCTCATTTCTCTCCTCTTTATGATAGTGATGTGTTGTGCTTCGATTTCAAATTAGACTTCATAGCTTCCATTTCACCCGAGAGTTTGGGTTAAGATAAAGATGTACTTTATTTATACATTGAGAATAATGTATTGTTTAAGTATAGGGGAGGTTTCTTAATACTTTGAGCTAAACCCTTTATCTGTTTAGTACATTTTCCTATTAAATGAAGCCTTACATGATTAAAAATGCCCACAATTTTTTTTAAAAAATAAAATACACTCTTAGGCATCTGAATTAAATCCTTATTACCTTATTTTTGTATATGCCGAGTATATTGAGTTAATGCATCTGGTGATTTAGAGTGTTGTTTTCTTTTCAAAACAATGATACTTAGTTTGATTTTTGAAGCGATCATCTTTGAGAAAATCTTGGCGTAAGGATTTTGAGCCTTCACCATCTTTCTTTCTTATCATGTGTGACTACTTAATTCTAGTCAACTCCTAGAACTTGTTTTGATCCTATTTTAAAGCCGCCAATACCTAAGACTTGTGAGCATGATAGGGATATTCATTTCACTACCTTTTGACCTAAACACAAGGCAATACAATTCATTTTCGTTCATCTCTGTAAGCCTATCACTTTCCATTAATCTACCATAACTTAGCAAGATTATTGTGCATGCATCATCAATGTGTTATTAATGCACCTTATTTTATTATAGACGGCTTTTCTTGTGTATACCATGAATGCAAAAAAAAAAAAAAAGAAGAAAAGAAAACAAAGAGAAAAGGTGAAAAAAAGGGAAAAAAAAAAAAGAAGTGAAAAGGAAAAAGAAAGAAAAGAAGAGAAAAATGGAGTATGATCAAAATTGCGTGAGGCATTTTAGAAATAATTGTGAATAGAAGTTGAATTGTGCTTATTTTGTACAAGGTGCTTTAAGCTCAAAATTCATGCATAACACTTACTAGTATATCGTCCAATTCCATTTGGCCTTTTTCAACATTACAACCCTTAAAAGTCCCCTTCATCATGAGTCTATGATATATTAGTGGTTGAGATACTATAATACTTAAAAGCATATGGTAGGTGCGAGACTAAGTGGTTTGAGTGAAATTTCCCCTATTAATGTGAGAAGAGAGAAACACTTATATCGAGAATGCTCTTTGATGTTTCATTTCATTAATCTTACAAAGCATCATTTTACTTAAATTACTAATGCACTCTATTATGGCTGATTGGTTGAGGGTTATTTTGAATTTGATGCACCGTAATTCTCTTCATATCCAATGTTCACATGAATAAGGTTTACTGTTGAATTTGTTTTTAGATATTTTGCCAATGAGTGCAAAAGGATAAGTATGGGGGTTTGATAACTCTAATTTTTATTATATTTGAGATATATTTGGAGAGTTATTAGTATAATTTTAAAAGATTCTGAGTTTAAATTAGTAAATCTATGATTATGAATTTAAATTAGCAAATCTAAGAATTTACATTTAAAATAACAAATCTATCAAATGATATATTATCTTAGGGATTCATCAAATCATATATGATAATAATAAATTAAAGTTTTTAGAAATTTTTATTTTTATTTTTATTTTATTTTCTTTTTTCTTTGTTATCTTTTTAGGAAATAATGGAGAGTGAATCTTGACAGATCAAAAGAAAAATAAAGATTACAAGATCAAAAAAAGGAGAAGGAGCAGTGTGGTTGGATGATGATTGATAAGTAACAATATATGTGTGTGTTTAGAAAGCACAAGAGACCGGGGGTAACGTATACATTCATCATCACCCATCAATTCTCCATTCTTCATCCACCTTTTGCTCTCCATCTCTCTCGCATCATCATGCATTATCATCTCCCACTCTATTTCATTCCTCCCTTCTTTGATCACCATCATCATCTTCTCCTTCTGCTCATCTCAACATCCTCCATGGCTGAATCTGGTTTGACTAAGATGATGAATGGCTAAATCTTGGTGCTTCTTTGAGATGAGATCTTGATTTGAGTTCCTAAATTTAATTAGGGGAGTTATTTAAGTTTAATCTTTTACCTTTGTTAATTATTTTATTCCTACTTCTAGGATTGGTTATATTTAACTTTGCTCTTTATTAAACTCATTTTTTGTTGTTTTGGATTGTTGTCACCACTAGAAAAGCACATTTTAGCGAGGAAAATTAGCGACGACTATGAAATTCCTCTCTAAATAGCCCAATTAGCGAGGAATATTAAATTCCTCTCTAATGTCTAAATTAGCGAGAAAAATTAGCGACGACTTAGATATTACTCTCTAAAATACCCAATTAGCGAGGAATTTAGCAAAGAATATTATATTCCTATCTAATTTTCCAAATTAGCTAGGAAAATTTCTTTTCTAAATTACCCAATTAGCGATGAATATTATATTTTTATCTAATTTTCAAATTAATGAGAAAATTTTTATTAGTAATATTGAGTTATTCATATTCATTTTAACATGAAATTTTGGAGGGATAAAGGAGTTAATATATTTTATTTTTTATTCAATTTCTCTCTTATATTGTTTAAATTTTGGAGGGTTAACATATATGATCACTTTTAATTTTCCTCTTATTTTAATTTTCATCTAATTTCAATTTCCCTCTTATATTAAATTTTTAAGAGCTTTGCCGCGCACCACTTTCCCTCTCATTTTTTTAATCTTAATTTTCATAATTATTAAAAGCTTTCTCATGCCATTTCACAGGGGACAAAATTCCTCATGCTCAATCACTTTACCAAAGCTCGCTGGCACTGGACCCAACGCCATCTGAAATCCCCAACCCTAACCAGAGCGAGAGCTCTGCCACTCTGTCTTGTGTCTCATATCTCCGTGCGTAGACCTTGATCTCTCTGGATCTAAAGCCACAATCACCATTAATCATCCTTACCACTTCATCTACGTATCTCTCCAATATCATCCTTACCACTTCATCTTCTTCCACTATTGCTGTCACGGTCCTCTTCCACTCAGAGTTTCAGCTCCATCGATCCTTGCTCGTCGAGGCCTTATTGACTCTCATCTTGCATCTGCTATTACGGCCACCCTCAGCCTCATTGATGCTCATTGACTCTCACTTTACTTTGGCAGGTTGTGTACGACAGGTATTGCATAACTGGATCTGGAACTTCCAACACTCAAGCTACCTTCTAGCTCGGTGTATTTATCACCTTCTCAGGCAGTATAAAATTAAGAAAAAGAGGCTTTCCAAAACCCATTTCTGATTCTCATCCTGAAAGAGTTAAGTTACACTCTTTCTATTTATTGTATTATTCTTGCCTTTTCTTCGTTCAATTTTTTTCTTGGGCCATTCAGAAGCTGTATTATTTTTGAAGGCTTGCTTACTTTGTTGTGGCCTATGAAATTTGTTGCTTCTTTGGTCATTATGATTGTCTCTGGTCATTATGTTGCTTCTCGTAAATTCAAAGAAATTACCGTCCTTGCATCTTCTAGTTCTTCTTTCTGTCCTTGGTGTATAAAATATCTAGCTTTGACAACTTCCTGCTTGTGTACTTCTATGTTATTGTTCGTTATGGCCCTGATGGGTCTTTAGCAACTGTGACAAATTTCATGATTAATGGATCCCTAAAACAGTTCCTGCATAAGAAAGATGGGTAATTCAATAATGAGTCCACTCTTCATCAGTTTTCTAACGCTGTAAATTTAATGGAATTCATGTATTTGTTTTCAGATTGGCACACACTAGTATCTGGAGGGGTGAGAGGAACTTTACCATGGATGGCACCTGAACTCCTAAGTGGGAAAAGCAATATGATGTCAGAAAAGGTAATACTTGCATTTGCGTTTTCCTGTACCTTGTTAATATTTTCTTTCCATCTTTTTCACATGGTCTTGTTGCGCCTATTCTTGTCTGTGTTGTAGATTTTATATTAGATATATAATTTAGTTACTTAGTTAGTTTAACCGTTAAGTTAAACATCATACAGTTTCATTTACTTGTAATTAAGTTCTGACAATTGCACAGCGTGTAACTAATTCCGTTAGGTAGCTAGTTAAGTTTGCTAGTTAGTCTGTTAGCATAATTAGTTTGTAAAGGCCAACTGTCCTTCATTTACTTCAATAAATGTACACTTGTCAAGATCAGAAATGCAAGTTCTATTTTCCAGACACCTCATCGTTCTCAGCTTTCTCCTTTCTCTGTTCTTCTCTCATTTCTACGTTTAGTTGCTGCAGTTCGCGAGTTCAACATTGTAATAGTTTATTCATTCGTGATTGTACGTGGGAATTGCTCACGAGGGATGAACCCTATGCTGGTATGCATTATGCTTCAATAATAGGTGAGCGCCAAAAGCCAAGGTGCTTGTGCTAATTTCATTGCTGCATGACATGCTTTCATTTTCTATGTTTGAAATGTTTCTCTTAAATCACAGTTGATTAAAAAGAGGATCTCAGTTGATTACCTTTCAATACTTAGAATATACTCCTCCAATATTTAATATAAGACCCTATACTTGGAAAGTTTCTGGGCTTATGATCCATCAGAGAATAGAAAATAGAAAATACAAGGGGGAAAGATAGGGACCCTTCTAGCTTAGCTTGAAGTGACCCTTCTAGCTTAGCTTGTATATATTGAAATGATTAAGGCCCTTCTAGCTTAGCTTGTGACTTTTATCAAGGAATGTGATAATCATTTGTCTAGGTTTTATATGGTCTGTCTTTTAAAATTAAACTGATAAACTCGAACAAATTATTAACTTGCGTGTGACTTTTACCAAGGAATGTGATTCCATGCATTTGAAATTTTTCATATTTCAGAAATGTTAATGATGCGTCTAAAATAAATTTGAAATGGCTATTCTTTTGACATCACACACACACTGTCATTCTAACTTGAAATGTAATAGTAGGCTGATTTGTTTTTATTTTATTATTTGAGTTCATCATTGTTAACTTGAATGCCTTGTCCTGTGAAACACTAAATGTTCCTTCTAAATATTGCTTGTATTGAAATGGAATATTCGAACTTTATTCTCCTTTATCTCATTTAATCTTTCCTTTTTATCAAAAAAGTAAACGAAAAAATATTCCGCTTTTTAATAATCAATAGTACTGATTGAATTCTATGTGGCAGTTGCTGGATCTTCTTGGTGTCATTGAGAGTGCTAAGGATGGAAAAGGAAGAGGAATGCAGGTAAAAAGTTGTTCATAAATGCTTAAGAACAGTAGGCTTCTGCCATCTTGATTTAGGGAAGAAAAGCAAGGCAATTTCTCCATTGTGCTCTTTGTGCACTGGATTTTAGAGTGTTTGGTTGGATATAAATGCATGAATCCCAAGAACTTAAAAGAATTATGTCTTGAAGCTATCACAGGTATGTGCTATCCCTTTGGGATCTTTATTTTGTTTGATTTATGGAATTTTATCCTTGTTTTTATATTGGTACAATAGGGACATTTCCTTTTTTTTTGTGCACTTTTGCTTTATTCTACTGCCTTTTAGTTGCAGCAACATATTCTTTAGCAGAAAAGAATGATCAATATGTATTGTTTTTAGTTTAAGAGTCATGTCTCCTTCCGCAGAGTCTATCAAGACATTCAAGTGGAATAGATTCTGTAAGTTTTGATTCCTCTGAAGTTTTGGCTGCCGCAGGAGCTGCAAGAGGTGCTATCAAACTCTGGGACTTGGAGGAGGCAAAGAGTATGCATCTGATTGCTATTTTCTTTTATGATCTTAAAACTTGGTATCTTTGATTCATTTGATAATTTGAATATGTGGTTTGCAATGTTTTCTGGTAGTTGTTCGCACTCTTACGGGTCATAGGTCCAACTGTACTTCTATGAATTTCCATCCTTTTGGAGAGTTCTTTGCATTTGGCTCTCTGGACACAAATCTTAAAATATGGGACATTAAGAAATTAAATTTATGATACTTATTTAGTAATTAAATTTCTCTGAAGGTACAAATTAGTCCGCTTCTTGATTCATGATACTTATTTAGTAATTAAATTTCTCTCTATGGTTTTCATTGTTTTCGGTTCAACTTGCTTATATAATCAAGTGATTGATAGGAACTTAGCTTCCAGTCTTTCATCTTCAGAAAGAGACTCGTAAGTTATTACATAACTTACATATGGCGTACTTATTTTAAATTTTGTTTCAATTATGTATATATTTGAATCATCTGTACAAACTTTTCATCTTGTATATCCTTTTGTCTAAAGAAGGGCCTAACTTGTCCAAGCAACTCAAATTATTTGTTGTTCACAAACTCTGGAGGACTGGAAATGGAGTTTCAGGGGAATGAATATAAAGAAGATCTTAATCAAAATGGCATTTCATACTTTTACATGAAAGATGACAAATGTGGTTATAGCAGCACATTCCTCAATCACTTAAGTACTATGGCCTATGTATGATGAAGGGTAACTATAAAGTAAAGCTTCATTTTGCTGAGACAATGTTTTCTCATAACCAGATATTCAATAGTCTTAGAACTTGCATATTTGATGTTTCAATTCAAGTGAATGACAAACATACTTACTCTATTAGACTATTTCAATCTTGTTACATTTTAATTACATGTCGTATCTGGTTTTGCTAGAAAACAGTAGTTTTGAAGTTAGAAATTCAATATTCTGAAGCTTGATATTACTATTCAAAATTAATTTTTATGTCCATTGTATGATTAAACAAGATGTTTATAAAACATTCTTGTAAATGTGTATTTAAAATCAGTGAGACATTTAGCGACAAAATTATCAAATTTAGTGACGACCATATCTTCACCATACTTATCATTTAGCGATGAAATTTCCATCGCTAAATTTCTTATTCCCTTGTTAAATACAAATAATTGCCATTTAGCGATGGAATATAACGTATTTAGCGGCGGAATTGTTAATTTAGCGATGGACATGTAGAATAATATTACCAATTTAGAGATAGAATTAGTAGTTTGGCGACAGAATTACTAATTTAGCGATGGAATTAACAGTTTAGCAATGAAATTACCAGTTTAGCGATGGAATCAGCGATGGAATTCCGTCGCTGATTCCCTCGCTAATTTAGCGACGGAATTTTCCCTCGATAATTCCGTCGCTAAATTTAGCGACCCTCGTTTTAGCGACGGACTTTTTCCGTCGCTTAAGTTAATTTTTCCTTCGCTAATTCCGTCGCTAAATCTGATTTTTTTGGTAGTATGTGCTTGTTTGATTTTATCTATATATTTTCCTAATTGATTTCATGAATTTACATGTGCTTCAGCTATCACTGGTTCATATAATATAATTTAATTTAATCAATTTAAATATCGTGATATTACATTTATTTGGGGGAAGAAAGCACATTAATTTAATTCAATTCACACATCAAGTTGTATTTTTATAGCATTTTTAAGCAATAACTACAAATGTAATAGTATAAGTAGTTATTGATTAAAAATATTAGATTCAATGCGATTGTTTGGTTTTACCATTAGATTTAATGATTTTAAAACTCTCATTACTTTTAATGGAATAAGGACAGTCGTTTACTCATTTCCTGTAGCGTTTTCCATATTTATATTTCAACCCAATTTTATTCATTTATTCCAATCTTATAAAAAATCTAAAAAATAGTATTTTAGGATTTATTTTTCTTGCACGCAATTAGTTATAATTAAGAAAATTAATTTCTCAACCCATCCCCATATTTTATTGCATTTTAGACTTTTAGTTTACCTAGGGAAGTTAAATTAAGACTCATTGATAAGAGAACGACCCGAGCATTACATTATATTGCAATTATTGGTAATAAATATTTTGCATTTGATCCTAAAAAATAAAAATACAATCAAATCATATGCTTATATGCAATAGGAGAACTTAATATATATATATATATATATAAGAAACTATAGTGTAAGTATGGTCCAAATAAGTAAACTACTCTACTGCAGTAATGTTGCCTCTTTGCTTAAAGCGAATAAACTCTTTAGCGTTCAATGAAAGATGTTGCGGCGACCACGTGAAAGATGTTGCAAACTAATGTTCGGTTCATATCATACCCTTCATCTACTTCTACTGTTCAATTCCAACCGAGAGAGAGAGAGAGAGAGCCTTTTATTTTATTGAGAAATGTCATCTATATGGGTCACACCTTGTAATTGTAATATACCAATAACTAAATATTTAAATAAATTGTTAATAAAAATATTCTGAACCTAACATGATCATCTTCCTTTCTTTTATCCAAATTTAGAATCGACTATAGAAAATAAGATGAGCTTAAACTCATATAAATACCAACATCAATATAAGCTATGGATATCTAGATTTTTTTTTTTCAAATCAATATCACCCTTAAAATATTAACGGTCAGTATTAATTTTTTTAATTGTTAACACAAGTTTTTAAATCGTTAGGGTGATTTTGCTTATTTATTAACACTTCTAGGGTATTATTGATTAGAAAAAAAGCTTTCAAATATCTACCGCTCCTAAAAAAAAGTAAAATTGAATTTTAACCCTATAATTTATTCAAAACTTAGGACGTGCATTTTAAATTTTTTGGTTGGTTTAAGGAGTGGTTTGTGTAAATTATAAAAACAGACAAAATGTTTTTGAAATATTCAAAAAGAATATTTTCAGATCTTTTAGTTTTCTATTAAATTTACTTAATTGAAACATCTAAATTTTTTAGTAACCTTGAAATACAATTTATTTTCTTTTAAAGTTGTGAACTGTCTCAAATATACAAAAACAATACTATATATAAGGTCTTAAGAAAGGAATACAATCATTTAAAAATTTCATAACAAATTTTGGTGTAAAGAATGACTATATGTGTACCCTGCTCATTTAATATTAAATTTATTTGGTTAAGACAGTAAATTAAAAGTGAAACAGAGAAAACGAATCTGTTATCAATGCTCTGCAATTTGCACGACTCTAATCCTCCTTCTCACGCATATTATTAATGACACCCTTTTAATTTTTTTTTTGTTGAAGAATGTAAAAAACTATTAATAACTCATAAATGCGAATCAAAATTTTATCCTCCCCGTAAAATTGAAAGACAGGCTGCCTCTGGACAACATCTATAAGAAATTGATTATTAAATATTCCATCTATCCTTTTTATTGTTGCTTGTTGGCGTTTTTTTTGGAGATGATTCTCTAAAGAGTATAAGAAGAAGAGATGAAAAAGAAAATTGTGCATAATGTCTCCAAGGTTTGAGCAGCATTTTCTTTTAGGTTTAATTTATTCTCATCTATTTCTATATTACAGGGTGCATGTTGGGTTAAACGACGAATTTTCTGAAGGATATAATAAACAAAGAATTTATAAGAACATAACTTTTTAAATCTGTTCCTTTGAAATATCATATTTATCCATTTTAAAAATACTCCAACATTTGTAAGTAACATTCTCCCTCAATAGTTTGATTCAAGACATAAATAACAATTTTAATTTATCTAAAAATTTAATGCATCTTTTTCCATTTTTACCTTCTATTAATTTCACGTCTCTCTCATTTTTATCTCCACTCATATCTCTCATCTTTTTCCACACCCACTCTAATATTTAGATAATATAAGAACAAAGCCATCAATTTGTTCCAGAAAGTAACTAATATATACTCCCTAAATTTTAGAATATCAGCCATTTCTTAAATTAATTTTTTCCAACTTTACCCACATTAAATGTGTGATGAAGAATGACTTATATTGTGAAACAAAGCATTTTTCTAGGATTGACTGATATTGCGAATTGGAGGGAGTTGTCTCTAGTTCAAAATATAAATAACTTTCAAATACTTAATTATAATCAAGTAATAACATTAAACTCGTCAAAGCCATATTAAATTGAAAGAATTTTTTTAACTTTCCGCTACTCAATTTTTCTCCACACATCTCTTCTTTCTCTATATCAAATACTCACTTTTGTCCATAAAACAAGTCATTTTAACTATTTCATGAGGAAAAAAATAGCCGTCAACTTATTAAACTTGTCTTAAATTAAAACATTTTTAATTTTACCCTTATTAAATGAGGTTCTGAAAGAGAGAGAGTACAATAAGTCATATTTATGCATTAACTAAAGGGGTATGATTGAAAAATGAACATTTCTTCGTAAGCATCTTGTAGTATGATAAATCCCTTAAGCAATTACAAACCAAACCAACTCGGATCAAATCACCGTAGGACCCGTTTTGGTGGTAACCCTACCAACTACACTACTGCATTCACAAAGGATTGGACACATTACTTTTGGTTAAATTCGAACAACCCATGTCAGTTGATCCAAGTTACATTCCCAAAATTGAGCATTGATTTTTTTTTTTAAGTGGTTTATATTGTGAACCAAGTTATTCTTCTAGAAATGATTTATATTTACAATGGAAGAGTTTGAATCATTGATAAATCATCCATTCTTTTAAAAAAAAAAAGGCCCTATGATCTGTAAGGGAGAGAGAGAGTGGGAAGTCAGGGAGGAGGGATGTGTGTGGGAGGAGCGAGGACACATAATTTGGGTGTAATTGACATTAATAGCTTTGGGGATCCTATGAGTAATTAATCGTGCAATCTCAATCTGAAACAATTAATACAATTTTAAGCTTTCTGATAATAGGTCTTAGCATTAATCTCAATTAAATATATGTCATGACCTTGAAAATCTTCTTCTTTTAATATATTATTAAATTTAAGACTTATCTTATATATAGCTAAATGGCCAACGGACGAGTTCATCAATTCAACATCTGATTCCCTATTCCTGCACTGCTCCTTTTGGAATTCTTTTGGCCTCTCAAGTCTCATCAGGTAATTAATTCTTTTAGTTTTTCATCTCAGATCTATTGCAAACAATAATCAGAACCTTTTTCCTTTAATCTTAATCTCTGTGATTTTTTCTCCAAACAAAATATGGATAATATTCTTCATGCAATTGGATGATGAAAGAGATCTATTTTATACTTCTCAGAACGCATTAGTTCTTTCTACAACCAGTATTAGAGCGATTTATTATTGTATACATGGTAATAAAATTAAAAAAAGCCGAATACCAAATGGCTCAGAACTAAAAATAAAAAATAAACCACTGTATTATTGACCTTCTTTGTTTAGATGTTTCTTTCATTTTCATTGGGTGGAAAAAAAGTTGTGTGGAGAGTTAAACTACCCAAAGTTGAAATATGATAGATTCCTTAATAAACATAAATATCAAAAATATTATATGCCTCTTATTAACTGTGATTTCCTTCCTTCAATGGAGGTTGAAGAAAGATGGGAGTGATACAGCGTTGCAAAGAATACATAAAAACTAAAATTCAAAGCCTTTATTCATCAGGTAATTAATTGACTTTGTTTTGAAAATTTGCACAACATTTGATTTCTTTTTTTTTTTTTTATGACCACAATATTTGATTTCTGTATCTTAAATTTCTTGTTCAGTTTGGAATTTCTTTTACGTATATACTAAAGTTTGAAATTCTTTTTGATAGTGTATTTTACTGTACTTTTAATAAGCAACCAAATCACTTAAAAATATTAGTGGTTAAAATTAGTCGGAAGCACTGAATTTGTAAAAGATAAATTTGTTTTCTTAAATGTACCCTTATTTATAAAGATGGTGAGCAGAAGAGAGTTAGGGTGTGAAAAAAGATGAGAGAAATGAGTAAAAAAAAAAAAGATGAAAGAGACATGAAATTAATGGAGAAGGTAAGAATAGAAAAAATGCATTAAATTTTTAGATAAATTACAATTGTTATTTATATCTTGAATCAAACTTATAAGAGATAATTTTACTTATAAATATAATCAACGGAGTATTTAATAATCAATTTCTTATAGATATTTTTCAGAGGCAGCCTGTCTTTCAATTTTACGGGGAGGATAAAATTTTGATACGCATTTATGAGTTATTAGTAGTTTTATATTCTTCAAAAACATTAAAAAGTGCCATTAATAATATGTGTGAAAAGGAGGATTAGAGTCGTGCAAATTGAAGAGCATTGATAACAGATTCATTTTCTCTGTTTCACTTTTAATTTACTCTGTCTTTATTTAAAAAACTAATACAAATTTTTTAATTGTTTGATATTTGTCCTTTTTCAAGGAGAATTACTATTACATTCTAAATAAAAAATGCAATACTCACGCCCCAAACAAATTTAATAACAAGTGAGCAGTGTAGACATATAATCATTTTTACTCCAAAACTTGTTATGAAATTTTTTAATGATTGTATTCATTTCTTAAGACCTTATATATAATATTATTTTTGTATATTTGAGACAGTTCACAACTTTAAAAGAAAATAAATTGTATTTTAAGAAGCTTACTAAAAAATTTAGATGTTTTAATCAAGTAAATTTAATAGAAAACTAAAAGGTCTGAAAATATTCTTTTTGAAAATTTCATAAACAATTTTGCCTGTTTTTATCATTTATACAAACCACTCCTTAAACCCACCAACAAATTAAACATACATGCCCAAGTTTTGAATAAATTATAGGGTTAAAGTTGAATTTTACTTTTTTTTTAAAGGAGTGGTAGCCATTTGGAAGCTTTTTTTTTTTTTATATAATCAATAATGCTCTAGAAGTGTTAAAAAATAAGCCATATCGCCCTAGCTGTTTATAAACTTTTGTTAACAATTAGAAAACTAATGTTGACTGTTAATATTTTAGGAGTGATATTGATTTGAAAAACAAATTCTAAACATCCATAGCTTATATTGATATTGGTATTGACACGAGTTTAAGCTCGATCAGCTTATTTTCTATAGCTGATAAAAGAGAGGAAGATGATCATGTTAGGTTCAGGATATATTTTTATTAACAATTTATTTAAAATATTTAGTTATTGGTATATTACAATTACAAGATACGTAACGATAATCTCTCTATCTCTCTCTCTCTCCCTCTCTCTCTCTCTCTCTGTCTCTCTTGGTTGGAATTGAACAGCAGAAGTAGATGAAGGGGATGATATGAATCGAACGTTAGTTTGCTATATTTTTCACGTGGTTGCCACAATTGGGTTTGCACTGGCAACAGTATGGTTCTCACTCTTGGCCAAAGGTCTTGTGGGTGAGATGAACAATGGCCAACAACACCACACTTCAGAAGTCAAAACCATTTACATTGGCATCCTTGTGTTGTTAATCACTATTGCTGCTATTTGCAGCGTTGCTGTTATTGGTTTGTGTGTTAGTTTTATCTTTGTTCTCGCCATCTCCCACAGCAGCAGCGAGTGACCAACAGATACTGCCTCTTATTCTTGATATAAGGATCGGTTGATATTTTTGGCAAGATTAAGAAGTCTAAATAAATTGTAGTGTCTAAAATCATGGATTTATGGTTGCCTATGTTGAAATAATTCAACAATGGGTCACATGTTACACTTATATGTAGGTGCCATTATTTCTTATCCCGACCCAATTTATAAAGTGATCTAATAAAGTTTAAGGAATTAAGTGGATATAATAAGGTGTCATGGACCGACATATACTGAGGCCTAACTTGCAGGCCCGTATTCATTGATGGGCTGGATACGAGGCCCTCTATAAATTCAGGGCTATGGCCTAGGTTAGCCAAGAGGTTTCATTTGGCCTTCTCGCTTCCCCATCCGCAGTCGGTTTTCTCTGATCCCTTGGTAATAACGTGGTTAATTTAGCCATTCCGTCATACGCATCCCTTTCCGTCACACACATCCATGGATTCAGGTACGCTTCCGCTATCCTTCAGATCATTCCAATGAACTTGTATGCTTCAGAAATTTCAACAACTGGTATCAGAGCTTGCATTTTAGGTTCTTTGGAATTCTAAAATGTTTTTCGCAATTTTCTTCCTCTGTTAGATTTCGGTGTTGTGTGTTTTTGGAACTTTTTGATGCTATTTATTTGCGTTTTGGAGTGTTCTCTGCGAAAATTGTTTGGTTAGCCCAACCATTCCTGCGCTTACCGAGATAAAATTGTTCTCACATATTTATCTCAGAATCTCTGTCTATTCTCCTAACAGACTATCCAAACACACCTATTTTCTGAATGGATTTTTCATTCATGGTATGGGATTTTTCTGTATGCATCATTGGGAAATTGTTTTTTGTACGTTTCGGTCAAGTATGTATATGTGTGTGAATGTTCGTGGATGCAGAAAACGTTGCTTTCGTGATTTTTCCTTTGTCTGTACATCGATATATATGCCCATGGATACGTTTTCGATCTGTGCTTCCGTGTTTGGATCTGGAAATATGTTTGTCTGTTTTTTTGTTAAAAACCACCTGCTTTCTCATCGGAATTCATGGATCCAGACGGAATCAGAACAACTTTTCAAAAGCTTGTTCTTGTGCGTGTGCATATCTAAGCGAATTAATGGCTGCTTATTTTTTATATACAAGGATTTATGTTTTCCCTTGTTAAAATTGCCGATTTCCGCCATTGAACGCTGTTTTTTTGAGCTCCCACTCACCGGGAACAGCGCTGCCGTCGCCTGGAAAGGAGAAGAAAACAGAATTAAAAAAAAAATATTAATGCCTTCCTTTATTTGCCATAATCTGGTTTTAATGGCCTTAATCTGACTTTAATAGCATTAATCAGCGTGGATCCGCTGATTAAAAAAAAAAACGTTTGAAAGCCATGCGGCCGCGAGGGAGAAAAGGAAACCGGGTTGAGCAGGATCAAATTCGGGTAATTGGGATCCGCTGGTGTTAAACCCGTGAGCCAACGTTTTTTTGGGCATGCTACAGATTAAAAAAGCCTTCGTTTTGGGCCCATAAAGGTTTAAAAAAACCCTTATGTTTTCATGTTATGGGCCTGCGTTACCTTGGAGCCTTCAAGTGTATTCCTGGATCATTCTTGTTTTTTGGGCCTACTGTTTTAAAACAAAGGTCCAACTATTATGGGTTCAAAAAAAGAAGCCATATTTTGGGCCACGTTTGGGTTGCTTTTCTGGGGCAATTCTCTGGGCTTTGTTTTTTGAAACTTTTTGAACTTGCAGATTTTAAAAAAAGGCTATTTTTTTTTGGACACTTGAAAGTTTCTGATTGCTGTAAAAGGAAATGGATTTCTGAATTTTGGGGCCCAAAAGGGAAAATTCAGAGAACGTATGGGCTTATGTTCTAAGCTATTTTTTTTATAAATCAGACTTTTGGGCCTACGAATTTTGTAGCATTTTTCTAATCTTTCTGGGCCTGCTGAATTGGGTTAAAAGAGGAGAAGGTCCAATCATTTTTTTTTCTGGAAATTCTTTTGGACCCTTTATATTTATAATTTATTTCAAAAAAAAGGGAAAGGTCCAAATTTCTTTTCTGGAAATTCTCTTTTGGCGGACTTTATGTTTATAATTTATTTCAGAAATATTTTATGAATCATTTTTGAATTATATACTTTGAGAGAATTATTTAGTACATATTTTGTGTGGCTATTTTTTTTTAATATGTCTAATTAAGGCATTATGAGATTGACAATATATTTCAAATAATTTTGAAGGCTTTTGTGCCCATATTAAGTTTTTATCTTTTATGCTAATTAAATATATTGACACAACCTCACACCAAAATGTGCTCTTTTGTAAAAATTATTTACGAGGCATATTAGATGTTATTTGTGACTGTATAATTTCATGCGAGTATCTAATCAGCCCAAAGGAAGGTTGATGCTTGGCAGAAATATATAGGCACTTGTGATGATAAATATGTGACAATTCTCAAGTATAATCATGCGAACAAATCTTTACAACAAGATGCCACTGACAGTTGATATTATGTCCAAAGATGAAATATTGATGTTGTTACCTATATCTTGTGATGGAGATTACATTTGTTTGAATTTATTGCCATTATCTTTTATGTGGATTTCTTTAAATTGAAAAGGAAATAACATTCTGGTAATTCTAGGATGCATAGATCTGGACCTTACATTAAGGACTAATCCTCCCACTCTTAAAGATGAAAGTACTTATGAAATATAAAGGTATTTTGGTAAGTGGGAACGATTAAATCGCAGGAGTCTTATGATCATAAAGCATGGCATCCCAGGAGTCTTTTGAGGTGCTATTATAGATAATATTCTCAATGCTAAGGATTTTCTTGCTAGAATTGAAAAGCGCTTTGTAAAAAAACGATAAAGCAGAAACAAGCAAGCTTTTACAACGTTTGATTTCTATAAAGTATACAAGGCAAGGAAATATAAGAGAATACGTTATGGAAATGTTTCACATATCTGCAAAACTTAAGGAATTAAAGCTTCAGCTATTTGAGGACCTTTTGGTACACTTAGTGCTTATTTCTCTTCCTGCACAATATAGCCAGTTTAAGGTCAGTTATAACTACCAAAAGAAAAAATGGACCCTAAATGAGTTCACATACTATCTTGTGTAAGAAGAAGAGGGACTGAAATGTAACAGCTATCACAGTGCCAATATGGCTAGCACCTCTAGAGGGAAGGGCATAAAAAGAAAGTATTTAGAGGCTGTAAAGGGTTCTGTTCAAAGAAACCCGTTAAGAATAATGCTTATGCTTCTAACCCAATAAAGAATACTCATAATGAGGTAAATGGTAGAAGCATTAAAGATTGCAACCTACAGGTTGAACAGAGTACCAACTCAAGTAATTGCCAAAACACATTATGAGCTTTAGATAGGCAAAAAGTCTACTCTAAGACAGTTTCAGATTTGCGGTTGTCCAAATAAGGCAAGGCCTTATAGGCTAAGCAGTTACTTTACTGGATATTCTGAAAGCTTAAGGGGTTATAAGTTTTATGATCTTACTTTCAGGAAACGGGAACTGCACGTTTCTTTGATGTTGTTGAGCTTGGGGGGAAGATAAAGTAAGAAACATCACTTTCAAGGAAGAATCGACCTCTATTACTGAGTCGAATCTATTAGTTGCTTCTGAAAACACAGGAATTCCAATACCTTGTTGTGATTAAAGAAGTAAATCCAGAACATCTACATAGTGACGTTCAGGTTGAAATTCCTCCTACACCAGTTGAAGTTCCTTAAGTGGAAACTCAACAACCTCAAGAAACGATGTTAAGACGATCTACATGAGAAAGGATAAATGTAATTTCGGATGATTATGTTGTCTTCCCTTATGAACATGAGGTAGACAATGGTATGGTAGAAGATGATCCAGTCAACTTCCAACAAGCAATTAAAGCTCCAACTCTCAAAAGTGGATTGAGGCGATGAATAAGGAGTATAAGTCCATGCAAGACAATAAGGTTGGTTGCTAATGGATAATTTAAACAAAAAATGCAAATGGCAAAGTGGAAAGATGTACGGCTTGTCTTGTGGCAAAAGGCTTTACTTAAAAGGAAGTGATTGACTTTAAAGAGGCTTTCTCTCCAGTTTCTTCGAAAGACTCTTTTACAGTAATCATGACACTAATCGCCCATTTTGATCTTGAGTTCCAACAGATGGATGTTAAGACTATGTTTCTCAATGGTGACATTGATGAGACGATTTATATGGAACAACCAGAAACTTCGTATTAGGAGAACCTAACTCTATAGTTTGCAAACTAAAGAAGTCCATCTATGGTCTTAAGCAAGCTTCAGATGGTCTTAAGCAAGCTTCCAATCAATGATATCACAAATTTCATCAGGAAATTATAACATTCGGTTTTAAGGTGAGTCCTGTTGATCATTGTGTATATCGTAAGGTTAGTGTGAGTAAGTTCATATTCTTGGTTTTATATGTTGGTGACATATTGCTTACTGCCTATAATTCAGATTTGTTACAATAAACCAAGAAATTTCTATCAAACAACTTTGAAATGAAAGATCTTGGTGAAGCTTCCTTTGTATTAGGAATCCAAGTTCATTGAGATGGAATTCAAGGTGTTCTTGGATTATCACAAAGGAATTATATTGATAAGGTGCTTAAGAGGTTTGGCATGCAACAGGTAACACCCCTATTGCTAAGGGAGACAAATTCAGTCTCAAACAAATGCCCTAAGATAACACTTGAGATTAAAGAAATGGAAAAAGGCTCCCTACTCTTCAGCTGTTGGGAGTCTTATATATACTCAAGTGTGCACGCGATCAGATCCCGCGTTACTGGAATGCTAGGCGGATATATGAATAACCTAGGTATAGACCATTGTAAAGCAGCCAAACGGGTTATGAAATATCTGAAGAGAATAAAGGATTACGTGCTCATGTATCGTAGATCAGATCAGTTAGAGATCATTCGGTATGTTGATTCTGATCACGATAGATGCCAATGCATTAAGAAATCCATATCAGGCTATATTTACAAGCTAGCAGGTAAAGTCATTTCTTGGAGCTTCCTCCCCTATGGAAGCAAAGCATGTATCAGTTAGTGAGGCATCCAACCTTGGAATATGGCTGTGCAACCTTGTCATTGGGCTGCAAATTGCATAAAGTATTGAAAGATCATTAAAGTTATATTATGACAATATGGTGACAGTCTTGTATTGTAATATCTAGCAGTTAAGGATAGGGTGCAGAATGGACAGTTTTCTATCGAACACATTCGCACATACTCCATAATTGTTGAACCCCCAACAAATGGAGTAACACCCAAGGTCTTTCACGAGCACATAGCTTGGAAGGGTGTGTTTTATGATGAGGATATCCTAGTTTAGTGGGAGTATGTATCTGGTGTTTGATTTTATGAACATTCAGGTATTTATTCTGATCAGAAATAAAGTTATTCGGTTTTTCCTTTAAAGTTTTCAACTAAAGTTTGAATTCAGGTCACCATTCTGTATGATTAAGGTTGATCTCACTAAGGAGGATCAGTTGGAAAATAGGCATGTACAGATCATATTCATGAATTTTTCCGTGCAGTATATCCATGATTGATATATGTCATTTGATTGTGTTCATATATGTGATCATTCTGGGATTTAGTTATGTGTAATACGACGAAGATCCTGTTTGGTTCTATGTGGATGCAATCAACGGACCAGATTGTTTAGGGAATAAATAATGGCAATATTGTGCATATAAGGTTTTATACATTTAAGTTATATATGTGCCCCAGTAGGAGATTGTTGGAATAATTCAACAATGGTCCATATATTACACTTATATGTGGGTGCCATTAGTTCTTATCCCAGCCCAATTTATAAAGTGATCTAATAAAGTTTAAGGAATTAAGTGGCCATAATAAGGTGTCATGGACCGACATATACTGAGGCCTAACTTGCAGGCCCGTATTCATTGTGGGCTGAATACGGGGCCCTCTATAAATTCAGGGCTATGGTCCTCGGGTTAGCCAAGAGGTTTCATTTGGCCGTCTCGCTTCCCCATCCGCAGTCAGTTTTCTCTGGTCCCTTGGTGATAACCTGGTTGATTTAGCCCTTCCGTCATACGCATCCATGGATTCAGGTACGCTTCTGCTATCCTTCATATCATTCCAATGAACTTGTATGTCTCAGAAATTCCAACAGCCTATGTGTACATTTAGAGTTGATGTAGTGCCTACTAATTACATGTTATTTGGTGGTTGTTGTATGTCTTCTTGTGCTTGAAATTTAGCTTATTATTTGCTGTTTTCTAGTCTTCAAATGTCCTTCAGGCTTACATGTATATGTTGTTTTGGGTAAAAAAGCATTATGTTTGCTTATGTTAAACGGGTTGCCCGTTACCAGTTCAAAGCCTGCCCATTTATTTCCATCCCGTTTAAAAGAGGTTAAATAGGTTTATGCACATGTACAGACTAATCCGTACCTATGAAATATTTAACGGGCGGGTCACAGGTTGGGGTATGGGTTGCCCAACCCACCCATTACTCTCCCATTTAGTCTCCACATTAGTGAGGAGTGTATTAAGTGTTGATAGGGCACTATTGGATTGGGGGCATTTGTAGTTTAATTCACTCGTTTTCTTTTGTTTCAAAATGAAAGATGAGTAAGAAAAAATCTCTTAAAAATATCATTTGAATTTTGTAAATTTTAAAAAGCTACTACCAATATTAAAAGTAGTGGTAAATGAGGTTATTCAAATGTTAATTAAATACCCTTATAAATTTTATTAATAATATCACAACTTATTTTAAGTGTTTAAACTATTTGTAAAGGTATTAATCATGTATTTACTAACAATTACAAGCGTAGTAAAATTCAAACACTCTTAACTTAATTTGTTGGAAATTTCAAGTCAGGCAACGTGTTAAAAGTAATTGTATTTTTACTATTCACAAAGTTATTTACTAGTAGTTACAAGTGTAGTAAACTTCATAATCCTCATCCAATTAGTTAGATTCCTCAAGTGTGGAACTTATTAATAGTAGCAATGAATGCTATTATCCAAATTGTAAACCTCTTTAGAAATACTATTATTCACGCTCCAAACAAGTGTAGTAAATGATATGAAATGTTACCTTTTATATATTACTCGTATTTATATCTCATTTTGCATTATATATAAAAGAAGTTTGGTGGCCATTGAGCTAAATGGTGATGCTAGAGAGAGGGAACGTTGGGTTGTGGACTCGAGAAAAATGTGACAGACTTTTGGGAGTGTTTAAGAGATGTGTTATTTTTTATCCTTTAAAAACATCTCATATATTTGTACACCAAAGTGTCTAGAAGTCTGTTGGGAGAAAGAAGTTCACAGCTTCCTATGTGATTTTATGGATTTCGAGATGATTTTACAGATTTCAAGATGGTTTTTATGGATTTCAAGAAGGTTTTTACAGATTTCGATATGGTTTTACCTTGACTTGCATGTCCCGTTTGGAAAGCGTTGTTCCCAAACAAGCACAAAATATTATAGTGTTAGATGCACTTTTACCAAAACTTTGCCATAAAATTTGCATCTTAACCCTTTAAATATTGCTTATTCACATAAAATTGTTTGCATGAAGGGATCATTAAACACGAAAGAGTTGATTCGCTTTAAGCAAAGATGCAACATTACTCAGCAATAGATCAGTTTACTTATTTGAACCATACTTATATGAAGTTTCTTATATAGATTATATCAAGTTCTCTAATTGCATATAAGCATACGTTTTATTTTTTCATGTAGTGTTTTTGGATGTAAACTAGAATACATCATCTAAAATAAGAACATTACAACATAAGACTAGATGAAAGCTATCCTTTGCCAACCACTACGTGTAGTTTATAGTTAAATGACGACATTTTTTAATAGGATACATAGCTTATGTCGTTGGAGAATTTAACATAATAAATAAATATAAGAAATTGACATTAGTATATTCCTATTTATTTTTTATCTAAAAAGAGGAAATTGGATAGTTTAGAAAAACATTTAAATTATATATACTTCATACATTATTCTTAAAATCTCTTGCTACAATAACAACATTAAAACATTTTCTCATTAAACATAATTCTTAAAATCTCATAATACCCAGTTCAATTAAAAATGGGTCGATTTGGATCTAGTAGTCAATAAATACTTTTAATGCCAGCAATTATATATCGTACTAATGATTATTCTCTAATTTCCTTTATTTATATATCACAAACAATAATTTCCATTTACTTGCGTTACTAATTAGGATCATCGCACTTTTAATGACAATTAATGGATTGATGAAAATTTTCAAGATAAACGTTTTAGGAATTATGTTTAATTGTAATTATTGGATAATATCTAGAAATTCTATTTTTAAAATACCTCTGACCATGCAATTGCTTAATTAAGCAATCAGATTTGGATTCTCCCCCCTAAACGTCACATTGACTAGTAATTATATTTAAAGTCAATACTTTACTATTGTTTTTTATGCTTGAAGAAAGAATCTTATAAGTATTTAAACTCAATGCCGCCTTATTCTAATAAAAAGCGATCACTTTAGTTAGATTTCAAGACAACAAATTTTTAAATATTATTTTTATACTTAAGGAAAATTTCACGACCGTATAATTTATTTGAATATATAGATTTGTGCAAATCGTTTTTTCTCAAATAGTCATATATATTCGACAATCTTATTTAATCATATAGATTTTTTTGGCAATTTCTTGTCTATTTACATTGCTACAATAATAATCCACTCAATATAAAATATCAAGCAACGATAGTTTATTGGGTGATTTTATTATTTCAAAGTTTAATTGATTGCTCTTGCAGGCGATTCCCTTTTTTTTTTGTTTTCATGGGTTATCCTAATTTCGTCGTTTTTAAAATATTCATATTTGACGATTTGTTAATATACACAATATTTTGGCCAAAAAATATACACAATATAAGTCAGGGAGAATTAGGGATAAATCTCTTAATGATAAATTAATTAGAGATTGAGACATGTATAAAATGTGAAAGTTCAGTTGCATTTACATTTTTAGCAAATTTTATGCAATTAAGTTTCTATGCAACTAACATTCACCATCAAAAAATAACTTTCAGCAACAACTTTCAACAACGACAGAAAAAGTCGCCGTTGAAAGTCTACCATCCAGCAAAGATTTAGTTACCGCTGAAAGTTAAACATTTTGCGGTGACTTTTTTTGTCGTCGTTGAAGGTGACTTTTAAATGTGAATTTTTTAGTCGCCGCCGAAGGTAAAACTTTGGGTAGCAAGCTTTTGTATCATCACTATCAACCAATTGCGACTTTTTTAGTCGTTGTCATTCAATTTATTTTTAGTTTCTAATAATTTGTATATTCTATATACAGATATATGTATAAATATATAAACGTATACAATTTATTATGTAATAGAATATTATATATATATATATTTAAATATGTGATTAATGATGTAAATTCATTGCAGTTCAACGGGTAAAGATTTAAGCATGTGATCAAGGGATGCTCAATTCTTGGAGAAGACAAACTTTTAGATTATCAACCGGCGACACATATGGAAGGTTGGGTGGAATATATGTGGCAACATGTGATGTGCAGAGGTGATCGATGATGTGGCACCGACCGTCCCAAGATGTTGTGGCAGTCACCGAAGTGATTATTACTTTTTAATAATTGTGAAAATATTGGCGGCAACAAAAATATCGTTATTGAAAGCCTTTTCAATACAGGATTTATCCCAATTCTCCTGTTAAGTTATTAGGATATTTTAATATCATAATTAATAATATACCAACTAGTAATTAATATTTTTGAAAATATCTAATGCATTTGAAAAATGATGAAATTTTTGTTTCCGAATCATATTGATTGCTCGTGGAGGTAATTCTGTCTTTCAATTGACAACCCTATTCCATATAACGTCCTTATATTTATTATCAATTGCGTGGTAGTCATATCTTCAAAAGACATGCCCAATATTTCTGTCAAATGCCCTTCTTTCGACTAATACAATTTTTTAGATATAGACACACATTGTTTGATATGAACCATTAAAAACGAGATTCCGGAAAGGAAATGCATGAAAATATATGCTTCCCACATATTGAGATTATCTTTCCATCAAAATAACTTGAATAAATTTGATACAGTTTTCCTTAACATTATATATATACCTTTAATCATTTTTCTCCTATATAGATGTGAGACTCTAGCCTCTTATATTCTAATATTGTGCTTGTTTGGGAAGCACATTATGCCCCCATTTCACATAAATTGAGACAAAACTCCTCTCATGTACTTATCTTGATTTGTGTAAAATCACTCTCCTACCGGATTATGAAATACGCATATTAACGATGGTATTCGGCGAAGTATCCAACCTTGTACACACGAATAAAAAAAACACCTACCGGATCATTTGCTTGGAGGTTATTCGTCTCTTTTGGAATTAGCCAATGTCACCCCAAAATCCTCACATCACATTCAACAACGTTAACTTCCTCACACAGATTGAAATTAAAGCTCTGGATTATATGAGATGCTAGAAGTCTCCATTTCATTTGTTCCATTAAGTTTTCATTCTCCTTTGGTCCCATTTGTATGGTTAGAGTAATATCGTCATTGTGTTCGATAGCAGCCGAGGTTTGACAAGTTGGCAAATAAACAACAGACCTCAATTTAGTTGTGATGTTAGATCTTATTTTCATAAATGGTTGCGTCTCTCAGTTCCTTTCTTTTTTTGTTGATTCTTCTTCAAGGTGAATCCAGATGTGCAAATAAAATATACCATATGTGACACCTCCTATTTTCTCCATATTCTCTTATTATAGATCATTTATGAATCAATCTTGGCCTTAGATATCAAAAATTTGTCCAAGATTGTGAACTAGAATTTTTAATAACGGAAGGTACTGTTCACAGTGCCATTTTCCAGTTTTCTGACCCAAATTTAAAAAATCATAATTAATTCTAGAAAATTCAAAATTGAGTGATTCCAATTTCTAAATTTTTCTTATTAAGTGTACTATAGGGAAAAAATACTCATGGGTTCCAATTCTTGCCCATTTGATACAGTTTATTCAAAAACCACATACTGTCCGAAATGGTTCACTCCAGTCTTCCAGATTTTACCTCAATCTTTGGAAAATCATAACTCTCAAAATACACATCCAAATTTCGCAAACTTTATATCATTTTAAAGCTTAGGATGTGTAGTTTTTTACTGCAAAATTTCAGCCTATTTGGAGCTCTTTTTCTATTTTTAACTGTCGCTTGAAACAGATTCGTTTTCAGGACCTTTGGAACTCCTTTAGCTTTGAAATCCAATTTTCTTAAAAATTCAACAAAACCTCTTTTTGGTTCCTTACTTGTCTCTAATATGCATGATCATTCCCTTATCCTTACTTGTTAGTTTTAGTCCATTTTTAGGCATGCATCATCACACATTCACATAGTACCTTGAGTAGAGTTTTAGGTTACAACATAACAACAACTTCAAGAAAGCTAATAACTCAAATATTTACACAAAACCATGCAAGCAAAACATCATCTTCAAACATCAATAATCTTTTCCTTACCCTTACTTGAGCTTGCACCTACATGGTTAGTGGGTGGGGGATGAGATTTGAGAATCCCAATATCAAAACCACATAATCATAACATAGTGGATGTGCATAGATGACTTTATGGTATGTGTATGAATACATAAACATGTGACACATCAAACTTCACTTTAGCATGCATATGGCCATAGCACAAAAGTCACATTTCATACACAAATCATGCACTTTGCTCATCATAAAAGTCATGTAACATTCACAAATCATTTTCTTAAACATAGAAAGAGATTAGTAGTTTTGCTACCTCAAGATCTTAGCTTTTCTTTAATCTAACTTCCAAAGTGTTCTTGGTCCTTTTTCAAGATGCTCTTGGGACCTCTTAAACCCCTAAAAATCATGGCATAACATCCCCATAAACATGCCATCATCAAAATACAACAAAACTTGTAAAACACATAAAAACCCCCTTTTTGGTTTTCTACGTGTCCTACAAGTTCAAAACTTGATTTTTATGGCCCTTTGAGCTTCTAAAATCCATCTCTTAGCTTTACCATACCCAAAACATCATTTTGAAGCCAATGGAACCATCAAAATGCTCAAAAACACATCCTTTCTATTTTTTCTTTAGCTTGGAGAAAATAGCAAAAATAAGGAAAGGAAGGGTTTTTCAACTTTGCTCATGAAACCATGTGTTTCCTTGCTTCCAAAAACCCTTTTTCTTAACTTTGATATACTCAAAAACACCTTCCCTTAGACCCAAAGAAATTTGGACAGCACCTCCCCATAAACATGAGCTTCCCAAAATTTTAAAACAACTCAAACTAACCAACAACAACCAACAACAAAGTTCATACTACTCAAAGAGTAACTTGTAACCCTTTACCACTTTAAAACCTTCACATTTCCATTTTCAACTCTTGAAATCCTACCCTTCCTCTTCCAAAAGAGGGGATTATTCATGGAACAACTCAAGAGAAAGGAGTGGAAGTTAAATACTCAAGAAAAGAGGAAGATTTGGTTGTTAGAAACCTTTACCTAGAGTTATGGAAGCTTGGAGCTCTTCTTCTTGCTTGGTGAGGGAGTGATTTCTAGAGAGAAGGAGAAGAAAATTCTGATGGTAAGAGAGAGGGGGTGTGCAAATGAGAGAAAGAGAGAGGGAGAGACTAATCAAAATTGGTCTTGAAAAATTGTGTGGTTTAGAGTGAAACTTGGTGACCAAGTTTTGAAATACTTGATCCTCATTGTGCCACTTGTTCTCTTGGCATTCCTTGCTGAAAATGGAGCCCTTTTGCTTGCCCTCCAAGTCTGGTTGGCTTACTGGGCCCTGGCCTGATCAGCTACTTAATCCGGTGGCACGCATTTCCGTAAAGTAACCTTTAATCCAGAAATTTTCCTTTTTATTTTTCCTGGGACTTTTCTTTCATGTGGCACCATTCTCTAGGCCTCCTTGCCTAGATGGCATCATGTCCTAGTCCATAGCATTTTCGGGTTTCCCTCGTAACTCATCAGGATTCCTCGATTTACGTGCAACACCGTAAAACGGGCTTCCGGCGACCAATTTGACTTAAGGACATGAAAAAATTCTATATTTTCCCCTGATTCTCAAGCTCTTATCCGTTTCTCAAAATTCTTCCTGGATTTTCTGTAATTAATTTTCTAAGAAAAATACTTTTTCGGGCTTTTCGGGCACTGTTGTTCTCCATGTAGGGAAACTGCCCACACCGGGTACCATGTAATAATTTTATTAATTAATTTATAACCCAAATAAACTTTTCTTAGTTCGGGTCTCCGGCATTTGAGGACTTCTGTTACCTCAAATAATTATTTCTCAGTCGTCCTTAACTCTGAAATCCTTTATTTACTACTTATTTACAAAAATGCCACTACCTTTTCTACTTTTGCCATAATTTCTAAAATGCCATCACTTTTCCTACTCTTTCTTAATTCCAACCTTACCCTTGGTTGACTTTCGACATTTTTGGTCAACTTTGACTTTTGGGTTGACTTTTGACCAAATTACCAAAATGTCCTTATTATTTGGTGACACTTTGAGCCTTATATCTTTTAGTCGAAATGACCATTTTGCCCTTATCATGTAGGCCAAATGACCATTTTACCCTTAGTCATTTCCACTTAGACTTCCCAAGACTAGGGACTTAGTCAATTATGATATTTCTTTCCTTTAGGCATTTTTCTCTATATTTTTCCTTATTTATGGGCCTTAGATTATCATATAATTTACCGGTCTAGCCTTTAGTTCAAGCTACAGAAATGTGGACATTACACCATCACATGATTCTTTGGCCCAAGTGGCCAAGTAGAGGAAATAATAGTACAAAAAGTACTGTCAACTTTGCCATTAATGCAATATCAAGAAAATGCATTGACTTTCTTCTGAATGGGCTCTTTCTACTCACGTTATTGGAATGCGTCTTTGATAAACCTCAATATTTGATATAATTTTAGTGCCTGATCTCAGTCCATGATCACTTATTATTGGCTTAATTGGGTTTAATTAATTAATTATTATTGAAAAGGGCAATTATATCATTTTTAGGAGTTTTGAATTATTTTGAATTTTTGAAGTATGTAGGGAGACCATTTACACGTTGGGCCACATGGAAGTTTCAATTATTCATTCCTTTTCACGTTGGGCTTCTTGGAGCAAATTCTTACACTTGGGCCATACACACAATCATCCATTAATTCATTCCACCTTATTCATCCATTAGTCCACAAGCTGCCAAAAGAGAGGACGCACACAGGAGGAATTGGATGACACTAGAAGACAAAGAGGAGGGTGACCACGATTTGGTGGGGATTTGATTTTTCCTTGGAGACGGAGATACAGTGGCAGCTAGCGCAGAGGAGGGGGAATTCATTCAATCGCTGATTCTTGGATGCTCGAGCCAGCCACCACCGATTCCCCTCGTCAGTAAATTCATCCATAGTGCTTCCAACTTCACTCTTCCATCTTCATCCCATCGAGCACACACCTCCCGATTCCATTCTTATTCATCCATCATTCCACAAGCTGCTGGGACGCACAGAGAACAGACTCGCCGCCTCCTAATTCCTCGCTTGATTCATTTCACCATTCATCAATCATCAACACTCCCTCACGACCCCAATTCATTTTCCTTCGCACCGTCACCGCTTCACCCCATTCATTCCTCCTGAATCATCATCCACTCATCCATTTGATTGCACAGCACGCACGAAGCCACTCCACCGTCCAATACCCAGTATTCACCATCGCTGTGCTGCACATTGTCGAAGGCTATGGAAATTCAATTATCCAATGGAGATGATTTTTCAACCATGAGTGGCTAATTGCATTATCCAACGGTGATGAAAAAGCTAACCGGAGTCCTTGAGCAATTAGGGGAGTTCTCTAAATTTTAATTTCACTTTCCAATCTTTATATGTGCAAATTGTAATTCTAGGTTGCTAGAGGTTATGATTTGTATGTATGAAAGAGGATTTTTATCAGTTGATATAATTTGGATTGTGATACTTGTGTTAGATTGGTACTTTGGATTGTGATTGAACTATAGCTCTTTTGCTATTCGATTACTTTCCTTTATTCTCTTGAATTCAATTGATTTGCTAGGGTTCTAGGAATTAGTTGGATGAAAAGAGGATCTCTTATAAATCTAATGCAAGCTAAGCACTTAAGATATTCTTAATTAATTAATTGGGTCTAGGTTTAGATTATTTTAAAAGGTTAGGAATATTGATTAGCAAGGGTCTTTGCTAGTCCTTGTGCTTAGTTAAAAAGAGAGCTCAATATTTAAATTGGACAAGGAAGGTTAGTGGATTCAATCACCTAGGACATTCACTTTATAGAGTTTAAATTCACCTATTTAGTTTAATTAGATAAAAAGCATTTGATACTTCTTGGTTAATTTGCTATTTGCGCTTGATGATTAGTAATTCAATATAGGTTCCACGTAGAGATCGACCTAGGTTAGTGCCATTATATTGCATTCTAGCTTAGTTTTGTTTGAAAGCCCCACGATAAGGCTTTATCAGTCTTAATTAAGGGCTTATTGGCAATCTAAAACTTAGGTTTGGTTTCAAAACTTAGGTTTTACCTCAAAACGATGTTTTGTCCAAGTAAAATTTTTTTTCCCAAAAGCCATTTTGGTTACAAAACTTCAGTTTGAAACCTAAGTTTTCTCTTCTCTTTCCTACTTTTTCTCTTTCTCTTTCTCTTTCATACTTTCCTCTTTCCTACCCACTTTTTTACCTCGGAATCTGTAAAAGCTAATAACTTCCCAAACATAAGAGCTTGTTTGGAAGCTATTTTAAAACCTAGGTTTCACAGAATCCGAGGTAAAAACTAGGTTTTGAAAAGTGATTTATGTTTGGGAAGTTATGGCTTTTACGGATTCCGAGGCAAACAAGTTGGTAGGAAAGAGGAAAGTAAGAAAGAGATAGAGAAAAAAAGTATGAAAGAGAAAAGAGAAAAAAGTAGGAAAGAGAAAGTATGAAAGAGAAAACCTATATTTCAAACCTAGGTTTTGAAACCTAGGTTTTGACAACCGGGTTACCAAACGAGCCCAAAACCTAGGTTTTACCTCGAAATATGTAAAAGCTATTTTCCAAAATCTATTCTCCAAAACCTAGGTTTTACCTCGAAATATGTAAAAGCTATTTTCCAAAATCTATTCTCCAAAGCCTAGGTTTTACCTCGAAATATGTAAAAGCTATTTTCTAAAATCTATTTTCAAAAACCTAGGTTTTACCTCGAAATCTGTAAAAGCTATTTTCAATCTTACATCTAAACATGCTCTAAGTAGACGTATTCTAGCCACGATCGTCCAATACTATTATTTTTACTTAATAGTTATTTTTAAATAATTATGTGATATTTGATTAATGAGAAATTTCCCGATGATAATGGTTCAATAACAACCACAGTTTATAACAACACACGATTTTGCATATTTTAACACATTTTCCTACTAAACACAAACTAGTTATATTTGAATCATTCATATTTAATATGCAATAGTTCAGATTTAACCTTTTTGAAAAATGATGATTTTTTAAATAAAAATCATTTTTTTAAAAAGTAACAGTTAATCGATTATTGTTATTAATGTCTAGACCCATCAAAATATTTTTTATGAAAAAATCAAATCTTGAATAATTTATATTTCTTTAGCTGTCATGCTTAGCAGGAAGAGTTTGCTTAGCAGGGAAACTGGTGTGAAGCAGATACGTACATCTCACTACCGCTACGTTCAAGTCGATTCCAGTTAACTCACGTGTTCAAGTTTCAGTTTGGTCAACCAAAATTTGGTCTATAAATAGGAACCAATTCGAGATCATCAACGTGCTAAGAATCAAACTGAACACAATTCCCTCTAGTTTCTGCCCCTTAAACGTGTTCTTTCAGCTCCTCACAATTAAATTAAAGCCACAATAATGAAACTAGGCTTCCGCTTCCGCTTCTTCTCGCTGCTGCTGCTATTATGTGTGAATGTGAAAGTTTCAGATGCTCAGTTATCCACTAACTTTTATATATCCACATGCCCTGCTGCTCTCCTCACCATTAAAACTAAGATTCTGGCTGCTGTGCTCAATGAAACCCGCATGGGAGCTTCCCTCCTTCGTCTTCACTTCCATGATTGCTTCGTCGATGTAAATTGCCTTCAACCTCTCTCGCACCTCTAACTGTTATATTTGATGGCATATTATTAATGTTGTAATCAAACTGTTTGATAGGGATGCGATGGATCGGTATTGCTGGACGACACAGCGAGTTTCACAGGTGAGAAAACTGCTGATACCAACGTGAATTCTGCGAGGGGCTTTGAGGTTATAGACGACATCAAATCTGCTGTGGAGGAGATCTGTCCTGGTGTGGTCTCATGTGCCGACATTCTAGCTGTAGCTGCAAGAGACTGCACCGTTGCTGTAAGTAACAGGAGGGAGTATGGTGATGATTGTATTTTAATTTTAAAAACGAAACAAAAAAAAAAAGGGCAATTAATTAATGAATGCCGAGTAATGATTTTGCATATACATGTGTCAGCTGGGAGGACCATCGTGGGACGTGAAATTGGGCAGAAGGGACTCAACCACTGCAAGTTTAAGTGAAGCTAACACGGATTTGCCTCTTCCCTCTTTCAATCTCAGCCAGCTCATTGCTTCTTTTACCAAGAAGGGATTCACACCCAGAGAAATGGTTGCATTGTCAGGCATGTGTGTGTAATTTATATATATATGGCTGTTTCCTGCATATATATGATAAGTTTAATTAAGAAATTACCAAGAATTTAATTGACCACTCACTCAATTATAATCTATTCATTTCATAATTGCTTAATACTATTGTAGCAGATAATTTTCACGTCTGTTTTTTATGACATCTTACATCCGTTAAGGGGGTTGCATACATGAAGTAAGTTTTCTTGTTCATCACATCTATTTTAGAAATGAACGTAAAAAGTGATAGAACTCACCTCTAGTTTGCATTTTTTCTTGAAAAAAAAAATCGTTCTACAACGTAGCATAATCCTATATAATGATTGAATCAAACTCAACATTTATCAAATCCAACAGCCAACAACAGGAGAGAAACCAACAACGATATTTACATAATACACACACAGACGTCAGTTCTTTAAAATACGTCCGCTTTCGGGAAACGGACTTTGGGGATGACGTAAATACTTCCATACTTGTAGTAGTGTACAGACGCAGATCCCATCAACGAATCATGCATGGTTTTGTTTGCAGGGGCGCACACAATAGGGCAAGCGAGGTGCTTCACCTTTAGGGAAAGGGCTTACAACGACTCCAACATAGAGCCATCATTTGTGGCATCACTGAGAGAATCGTGCCCAAGCACAGGTGGAGATAGCAATTTGGAGCCTTTGGATTTGGACACTACCAACATTTTCTACGACTCTTACTTCAGGAATCTGGTGAATCCGAAGGGTCTCTTGCACTCAGACCAAGCTCTCTTCGATGGAGTCTCCACAGACGCCTTTGTCACAGCTTATGTCTCAGATCCGTTGCTCTTCAGATCCGACTTTGCTGATGCCATGCTTAAGATGAGTGAGATCACCCATCTAACTGGTTCCAACGGCGAGGTGAGGAGGAATTGCCGCAAAATCAACTGACCCGCTCGCCAACTTCATTTCAGTGAATATAATATCCATATCAAATCTCAAAAATCATTGTATTCTCAATGAATTATCTGTCTCTATCTCTCTCCCTCTATCACACTTTTTGTCTTTGAATAAGCCTAGTTGACTGTTATGTTCATGTTGCTCCTTCCTCTTCATTTGCTTCTTTTTTCTTTGGTGACTCTCTTTATTTGCTTGTGTATAATTCATCTTGTCTTTCAATAAGTCATTTATTATCATGACTATAATAAAATTTGTCATATTCTTGTATGATATCCGAAGTTTGATTCAGCGGGAAAAATCGTCAAAATGTACTTTTCTATTTTTAAGGTTAAGATATTGCAAGTACGACCTCAATTATTCACTTCAGTGAAACCCAGAATTATACGATATTAAAATTTACAGAACTGGTTCATAAATTATGTTCAAGACATGCATAGTACACAGCAGACTACAGAGTAATTACTAATATAAAGAAATTAAACCTTTCAAATTTGAGGAGCTCAAGGTTCAAATGCTCTGGTAGCATTTTGACTAAAGTGTGTTTGGGTGATTTCAAAACAGGGTTTTTAGAAAGAAAACCATAGTTTTGAAATAAGTAACTCATGGTTTTATTATAAGCTACCCAAACACGCTCTCTTCTACGGAATCCATTTTTTATAAAAAAAAAAACGGTGGTTTTGGGGTAGAAACCATGGTTTTCCAAAAATGAAAAGCTATATTTTAACTTTTTCATAATTTATTTTTCAAAATCTATCCTTCAAAATTACCTTTTTCACTTTTCTCCCAGAAATTATTTCCCAAAAAACTAATCTAAGTTCACATTTGAAAGCGTTATAATTAGAAAGTAATGGGTAAGAGTTGAAGTTTTCATTCTTGAATATATCTATGTATTGATGATCATCAATTGGCAGCTGCCAATAATTCTCTCAAGTCTTGACACAAATGAAAAAAGCTAAGAATTACAGCGAAAGTTTCCAAAAGCCTTTTCTATGGATTATACCGCAAAGTTGAGCTTAAACAAAACAATGGGGTCTTCAAAATGTTAGAGGTTCATGAAACTTGCTCCCCTTTGCTTTCGTTCAAGTCGATAGAAAAAGGGTGCTTCTCAATTTTTTGGAACAAGAGAGTCCTCTAAAATGTAGTATTTTAAAATAAAAATTTAAGAAAATTAAACTTTCTAGACTAGTTGTTTGAGGAACCGGTTTAGAAAGGCTAAACCGGATGAAAAGTCTAACTACTTCCTAAACCTATATATGCTCCACAATCGATTTAGCAAGTGGAAGAAGATATATAGTTATTGATTAGTGGCTCCTTTTGTTTGTGTACTGTTAAACCTTTGATAATGGTTGGGAGTCAATGCTTATGTGCTTAATTATTGATTTAGGGGAAGTAAATCCCTATAGCTCTTATTTACTTGCATCTAGATTTTGACCTAATATGTTTAACTTAAGAACATTAAATGCCCTGGTTAAATGGCTAATTGGCTATTGACATTTCTTATGGATACTTGATGCTACATCAAGTATAAATAGAAGCACATTCAAGACTGACAAGTATCCAATGCCCTCATCAATCCAATAAATAGAAGTAACCTACTCTGGTCACCCAAAAAAAACCTACTCTTCCTGCTGAGCTTTTCTTCCTTCTTTTCTATTTGAAGTACTGATTCGAATAGTGCTCTCATTAATTCATCCTCAAATCTCTTATAAAAAATAACATAATATTACAGCTGAACTTTTCCCTTGTTCCAGTTCTTCAAGTAATATGGACATCCCATTTGATGTGCCTGAGCTTCTTGATTTTGTAGCACACTATCAGCTCCCTTCTTTTTTCTTGGAAGAGTTTTCTCTTTGTTGGAACCGTCTTTCTCCTTATTGTTTTCTATATAACTTAAAATCTTTTCACCATTAGACTCTGTTCTCCATCATCAAGCTCTTCGTCATTTTCTTCATATTCTTGTACTTGTTGAGCCAAGGCTCTGTGCATTCTCCTTCATTCTCTTTGCTGACTCCATAAGAAGTTTCCAATGCTCCCCACATTTCTTTCGCTGTTTTAGAATTGAATACTCTGATGTACTCTTGTAGACTAAGAGCACAAATCAAAATTAATACTGCCTTAGAATTTAGCTGTATCAAATGCCTATCATTTTCATTGTACTCTTCTGTGAGGTTTAGAAAGTTAACTTTTTAAACCATACTCCCTTGGTGCACTTTAGAAAGTTAAATTTCTAAATTGCCAACTGGTACGGTCTAGAAAGTATTTTTTACATACACATTGTAATGCTATTACCACTATTACGAACTCACATTGTCCAACCATTGCAACTCATTAACGAACATTTTAATTACAAAGTAAAAAGGCATTTAGTACCATCTCCTTACAAAGTCAAAAAGCATTTCAACAACAAATTAAGCATCATTTACAACACAAAAATATATATATATATATACACACACACACCCATGTGAGGACCAATGCACATAATGCAATCCTCAATCTACTTTCATACTTCTTCATCTTTGCAATTATGCCGGTCAACTTAGCTACAACATCACCCCATAATTCTTCTCCCTCATCTCCTCTTCTTATCCTCAAATTCTCATCGTACAAGCTATCAACATGGCTAAGCAATTCATTGATGTTAGTGTAGGATTTGATCAAGAGGGGTGTATTGATCAGTTTTTAAAATTAAAAAATTAATCGCAGAAATTAAACGAAGTCACCGGTGAAAGTAGAGAGAAATGAACACGAGTGACTTATATTGGTTCAGTCCACCTGACCTACGTCCAGTCCTCAAAACACATTTGAGAGTTCTAATCCACTAATCAATCACAAATCGGCCTACCGAGCCTTTACAATCGGGATTCTCGCTCCCCCTCACACTTTGCACGAAAACAGAGTCACATACACTCTGTTTTTCCATCTAAACTCAACCCAACAACCTCAAGGTCCCAACCTTGAGTTTATCACAATAATACAATGAGAAATATCAATATTCACTCTCTGGAAAGAGTAGATGGATAAATACTGAAGCTCACTGATATTATGAACAAAATGACAGAAGAGTAAGCTCGGAAGGTAAAATGCGTATCAACGTTCATTTTTCGTCTTCTTTTCTTCTGTCTTCAAAACTTCTTCATTTATAGTCGAGACTATATCCAATAGCCATTACACAGAGTTTAAATGCCCATTAGATAGAAGCTCATAACCGTTACTCTCAGCCGCTATGTTTGATGGTCTGTCATTAAAGGTTGATGTTCAATTGTTGACAGCGAAAGCTCAGATTCATTCCTCAGACGATCTTAGCTGTTTAATGAAAGAGCTAAAGTGCATTTATGAGAGCAGGTGAAATTCAAAATATACTAAGCATGAAAGAGGAAAGCTTTGGTAGATGATAGGCTAGTTGTGTTAGAAGCTCTGTCAGAAAAATGAGGAACTCGAGTTTTCAAGATCTCATAACCTGAGTTTTGTAACATTAAATTTAATAGCTCAGTAGTGAAACTTTCAGTTTTTATAAATATAGCTCGAGTTTGCAATGAATGTTCTGAAAGACAGTTTGAAAACTTTTATTTGAAATTCGAAGTTTTGAAATCAAGTTTTGAGTTGTAGTTGTGAAACTTCAAGTTGTGAAAATAAGGGCTCGAGTTTTAAAACGTGTGAAACAGTTGAAAAGGTCCTCGACACTCGAGTTCAGAATCTCAGGAACTTGAGTTTTGAATTTATGAAATTTTGATAAGCATGGAACTCAAGTTTGGAAAGTCTCAGGACTCGAGTTCAACAAAACTCTAAGTCAAAACTTCAGGTTTTTGATTTAAGTTTTGTGAAATAGTTGTGAAACTTGAGTTTTGAAATCTGGAACTTGAGTTTTATAAAAGCAGTTTCAAATATGAAGTTCAGAAGCCCAACACTCAAGTTTTGGGCATCTAGAACTCGAGTTTTATGAGCCATGAGATGCAACTCGAGTTTCCTCAAGTTATGACTCAAGTTTTATTGATTCTATTGTGAAAAAATGCCATCTAGATCACGACACTTGAGTTTTGTAAATGTAGAACTTGAGTTTTACTTCATAAGTTGAACATACACAGGTCACAATCAGCTTTCAGCACATGTCTCAACTTGCAACACCCATATCTCTTTCAATTCAACTCCAAAACTTGCAAATAATATATCAATAGAAAGCCCTGTATGTCTAATTTCGTAGAAAACAAGAATCAGTCCAAAATCTATTATGTAAAGAAAGTTAGGACAGATACAATAAGCAAAGGTCAGTGATAAAGCGTTAAATTTGACTACCAACTTTCAAAAAGTACATCTCCTTCATATGAAATGCTTTGATGCTAGTTTTGATGTCTATGAACTGCATTGTGAGCCTAGTTTCATATGAAATTAGTTTCATATCAATCAGAGTTGTATTTTGGGAGATATAAGCAAAATACTAGACATATGTTGAGCTGACAGAAAACAGAGGAGCTGAAACTCGAGTTGTGATAATCGAGAACTTGAGTTTTGTAAAACTTCTTCCTAAAACTTCAGGTTTTGACTTCAAGTTCTGTGGAACTTCCAATTCTAAAATTCTGAAACTTCAAGTTCTTTTTCAAACTTCCAGTTTCAATATCCAGTTTTGAAAAACAATTATAGAACTTGAGTTTTGAAAGTTCTTGAATCGAGTTTCAAAACATTTAGAACAATTTCAACCAAGGAGCTCCAGAAACTCATCAAGCTCGATTTTTATCTTTAAGAAATAGTTTTGAGCATCCAAAAAAATTTAGATAAATGGTAACTCAATATATGATGATATAACATCTATTTAAAATATTTTAACATTCAAATTAAGTTATTTAACCATATCATCTTCCAATTAAATAGAATGCCCAAATAGTTGTAAGCCAATATGTATTATAAAAACCTTTATCAAATCAATATGGATTATGAAAAGTTTTTGCTCTATTATATTTGACATCACCAAAACTAATCATATCTAACAATTGATCACCACAATGGACCTCTCACCCATTTCATCATCATGCCAGTGAAAAAACCCACATCCTCGTTGATAAAATAAAAAATACCCATGAAATGCAAAAATCACAGATAGTCGAAATAAAAGAAACGATACCTGTTAATAATTTTGGCAACCATAGAATCTCCTCCCTAGGTTAATGTCAGTCCATGAAGCTAAGTGCAAATTAAAGAGGAGCCATAATGCTATAATAAAATATCTGAGTCGAACCATCATAGTGTAGCTCTCCACCACGATATCTCAATAGTGTCACCCTCCTCAATCACCTCAACACCGTGGTTGAAGAAACTATGGAGTTGTCCATGCTTATCTTTCGTTTCACATGTTACTATGAGCCCTACTATTCTCTTCTCCACTCCTACTCTTCTCTCATCCACTTCAGTTCTCACCGGATGCAAACCTATTTCTTTCTCATTTTTCCTTCTACAAAAAATGGCATGGAAACTAACATCTCTGTGTATCCAACGTGGCAAACGCTGTTAAAGCATCCATTGCTCCAAGTGAAAAATGCTAAGTTTTATAAATTTCATGAGCAAATTTGGTCCCAAAAAAACTTCCGGATAGTCATTGGTCCAACTTATATACTTCTAAGGTAAAAATGCTACTTTACCCAAATTTTTTTGTAAACAGGAATTTTCCATGCCTGGACCATTTCTATTCTTGATTGATAAATTTTTCTTGTTATTATTTATCATTTAATCATTTTCTGGAGATCGTTAAGTTTAGTATTTTGTTTTAACAACAGTCTGTTTTGTTTTAATTTAATTTAATTTAATTTAAATTTTTCAATACAAAATGAATTGTAATTATTTATTTATGATTATACTTCTTTAATAGAAAATGGGATTAAGCTCGGAACGACAAAGGGGGGGAACCTACATAGATACCATCTAAGAATATGCATAACAAAAAAAAAATAAAGTGCGTATTTAGAAATTGTCTCAAAAAAAAAAAGATTTGAAACTGAACTGCGCATTAGTCTTTTCTCCTCTAGCATTTAGTAGTCATATTTAATTTGCTTTCTTAAGCACATCTTTGTAGCTCTGACCCATCTTCCGCCTCTGAACCAAGAAATTAATAATTCAAGTCTCCTTATGTTATGTCCATTCAACAAAGATTGACTCACACCCAAATATATAATATAATATTTTATAAAATATAATTATAAATATAACATTTATAACCGTGAGTATATATAACTATAAGGGTAAAGTTGTCCATGTAAAAATATTTTTCCTCTCCTTAGGTAATATTAAAATTCACTCTACCACTACAAAAAAAAACTACATTAGTAGCGGTTATTTTATGTATTTGTAGCGGTTATAACGGCTACAATAACATGATGTAACGGTTATATAAATCGCTACAAAAGTCATTGTAGCAAATAATTTAGTAAGTAACCGGGGCTCACATAGACAAAATCGCTGCTAAATTTGCAGCGGTTATATCATAACCGCTACACATTCACAACATAATGGATTGAGGTACGAACATTTTGTAGCGGTCCAAAACCGCTACTAAAATAGACAAAACCGACAGTAAAACGATGCTTTTTTAGCGGTTAGAAAACTGCTACTAATTAAAAAAGAAGTTCCCGCCAAAAAATATGAATTTTCCCTCTAAAATTTTGCAGCGGTTACATAACCGCTACTAAATGAAATATCAATTCCCGCTCTTTTTTACGAAGTTGAAAATTCCCTCCAAGAAAAATTTGCAGCGGCTTAATAAACCGCTACTAAATTAACTTTTATTAAAAAATATAAAAATTTGTAGCGGTTCACTGTTAGTAATTATTAAAAAAATTTCTAAACTTTTTATTTAAATAATATATTAACATACAAAAATTGAAAAAAAAAACTTTTTTAAGTATATGTAATACTATATTTAATAAAAAAATTATAACAAAAAAATTAAAAAAACTGAAAGGATTCACAAAATTAAAAATAAAAAAATAATATTAATAAAAAGATCACGAAATCAACAAATAATTGAAAAAGCATAACTAGCAAAACATTATGGATAGAGAAAACCAAACATTTAAAATTAATTAAATAAATTAGCAAAAAAAATAAACAACAAAAAATAAACTAAAAAAATAGAGCAAACCATAAGAAGATAAATCATAACTGCCCACCATCACCACAAAGCCAGAGTTCAAAAACAAATGGGGAGAGGGAGAGGTATTTATAGACTCTTCCGGGACAATTAGCAGCGGTTTAGGTCATGGAAATTTTTAGTGGTCTGATTTTAATAGCGGTTATGGTCATGAAAATTTGTCGCGATTGTGTTTAGTAACAGTTTGGGTCGGCAATTTTGCAACTGTTTTTTGTAGTGATTTATCATATTTGCAGCGGTTATAGAATCACTGCAAATTTTTTCAACAGTAAAAAAAATTACGCACTTGACTTATTTATTCATTTTCATAAGCTCTAACAAGGGATAAAGCTTCATCTCCCTCATGTAAGAGGTTTTGAAAATTAGTATGCTGAAATGGCTCCGCCTCATATGTCAACTGTTCATCACTATCACCCTTATCATAAATATCTCTGGGCTTTATATGAACAACCATACTCCAATCTTTATGTTTCTGATCTTCAACATAATAAATTTGATGTGCCTCTGATGCTAGAATATATGGTTCATCGTCTAGAGAGTCACCTGTGTGAATGAGCCTTGAGAAATTCACAGATGTGATGCCTAACTCATCCGTGGTTATACCATGAGCAGTTGTCGTATTTTCCTAGGAGCACTTGAAAAGCGTGATGGTGAATTGACCCTAATAATTCAATTCAATGATGTCAACTAGCTTTCCATAGTAGGGGACACCTCCAAAACGCATGTCACCATCAATGGAGCTCGCATAACTTCTTGTACCGAATGTCTCAAAAACCTCAGAATTTTGGGTAAGAGAACCTTGATCGCCTGAAACTGTACAGCACTTGAAGCCATTGACGTTGTATGCGGTGAACCGTCTCGCATATTGGAGCGGGCCAATGGCAAGAGTTGTCAAATCAACTAGGTGGGGGTTGTTGTCATTGGGCATTCGACATGCAAACCAATTTGGGAATTTTCTATGTACCCTTCTATCAATTTCAACGGACGTTTGTGCCTTGATACGTAGTAGATGTAACATCCTTATTGTTGGGATTTATAATTAGTTGTGGTTAGATCCTAAATTAGTGTGAGAGTAAAACAAATCAAAATCTAAAAGAAAAATAAAATGCTTATTTTTAAAGGAATACATATAATAAATAATGATAATTAATTATATATGTGCAAATTTATTTTATTATTAAAATAATTAATAAAAAAATTTTGTTTGAGTAAGCCTTTTAATTAAAATTATTATTTTCGTTTTTTAAAAAAAATATAATATTATTTTAATATATTTAATATATTTAATATTATTTATTTTAATTCAGTATTTTTTTTAAAAAAAAACTACCCTACCCTTATATAAACCGCCTAACCCTAAAGCCCAGCCACTAGAGTGACAAGCATCAGCGTCGCCGCTACAGTGAATTGAGCAGGTGCTCCTCCTCTCTTTCATATTCCTTCATTCTTCAAAGATCTATCTTGTCAAAGCTTTATTTACTCATATACACACATCTAACCATTTCCTCTTCTCCATGTACGAAGCCTCTTTAAGTCTTGTCAAGGTCAACTAACCATTTCCCTCTGTACGTATCTTTCCTTTCTCTTTTGCCTCCCTTCTCTCCTTCATGACCGTTGCTTTCATAAAATATATATATATATATGGGTGCAACTTGGGTGTTTGAATATGCAGTACCTCATAAACCCTGTGTGTGGATTTTTTTTTCTTTCTTTTCCATCTTATTATTATTATTTTTATTATTATTAATTATATGAAATATATAAAAAGAGACGTTAGCTTTGTTTGTTTGTTTTTATTAATTATATGAAATATATATATATGTAAGCGTTACCATTGTTTTTCCTTCTTTTCTATTTCTTTTTCATCTTTCGGTATAATGTGTGTGTGCGTAGGTAACGTTTTCCTTGGAAGAAGAAAAGCTTATTGTATACATATGTCTTTTTCCCCTTACCTAGAAGCTAATTCATAGAGTGGTTGTGTGTGTCAGTAGATTTCTTGTGTAGGTGCTGGGGGATTTTGGGGTTGTAGGTGTCTTTTTTTTTATCATTATTTAAAAGGTATATATTAATATGTGTGTATACGTGTGTCTACTGCAGAAAAAAAACAAAAAAAACAAAAGGAATAGTACAGATTGTGCGTATGCTCTTGAAATGTCTATATATGAATACTTTTTGTTTTTTTTGTTTTTTTATTTGTTTGCTTGCTTTCCTTCCTATCTTTTCTTTTCCCTCCTTGCACCACCGTACACTGTGTTGTTCATTAAGCTATGATGATATGATGGGTATATATGCCTATATGTGTACCTTGTGTTTAAAAAAAACAAAAGAAAAGGAGGAAAAGAAAATATAGTTACATATCTAAGAGTATATTTGCGAGTTCAGACGTGTGGGCAGGGGTGTGTGTGATGTTAAGTTTCCTTTTCATTTATAAAAAAAAATTTAGTATTATATATGACCACATATGTTAGCCAGTAGGTGCAATTCATTGAGAAAAATAAAACGGGTGCGGTTGGGTGCGTTATATTTAGTATTATATTAAATTCGTTATTAATATCATTTTTTTCTGTCAAACAAAAATAATAAAATAAAATAAAATAATAATACATTACTGAGAGATTATCTAAATAAAGGCAATTATAATAATATTACTGTTATTACTATCACTTTTATTATTTTTACTACTACTATTGTTATTCCTTTAATCTCAAACAACTTGCAAAAATTATAAAAGAAATTACATCATACAAAAAAAAAATTATATATATATTTTTTATGAATGAATTAGGTAACTTACATCTTTGACTAATATGTGGGTAAAAAGGGTAGCCTTAGGCATTTAGATTAACTTTAAAACAACTTTTAGAATAGATTAATTAGTATATTGATAGGAATCGTTGTGTATGGTTTTTGTAGATTCCCATTGAGAACCTCGGAGTGATTTTTTGTCTGCTTGCCTGTAAAACTCGGAAGTGCAGGTAACTCTGAATATTCTTCCATATACTTGTGAACTGCATGTGATTAAATTGTGATTGAATTATGTTTTATGCAATTGTGGACTGAATTATATAAATGCAAATATTTAACGTTTTCAATATATATATTGGTATGGAAATTTTTATAACTGTCATGGCGGGTGCATTGTGATTGGGTTGGAGTATGGAGGAGATTGATATATGATAAAGTTTTTATCACGTGATAAGCCATCACTCGGTGCACAGTGGGTGGCAATTGTTAGGGCTCCTTTTCCCATGTCTTTCCTTTGGCCAGGATTGCATTGGAATTGTGGGACATGTGACACCTCCTCGGTTTTCTTTTAAGGAGGGGAGCCATAGTCTAGGCTTGAGCTCTACACCTTTGGCTGGGTGTATCTTAAGGAACTGGTGAGCTTGAGACAATCCAGTTACATGGATAGGTTTCTATTGGACTATATGTTAGCCTATGGCTCCAGTCAGCGGAATAAGGATGGACGGTGATATAAGGATGGTTGCATATTACATTATTATGCATTATTTGTGATGATGGTTGTGAGTTGCATAGTTATAAAAGAAATTATAAAATTGTTGATATTATGTTTAATTTATATATACAAATGCTTTTCGTAAATCAGTTCTTCCTCTTTAATTGTATGTCGTTTGCTTGTGTGTGGTAGAAACTTTCAGAGTTACTGGGGCGTGGAATCTTACCCTGTTATATTAACATTTTCAGGTGATTGTTCTAGTAGGCAGCAAGGGAAGGCACCGATGGAATGAGCCATGTTGGCTCTCTTGTGCCCCTAGGCACATGCTATTATTTTGAATTGCCATGACTCTAGGACTTCCGCGCTTTATTTTCTATTTACTCTGATATTTTGAGAGGATTTGGATTGCTATTTG
>JANTPZ010137813.1:0-25922 GCA_025593235.1 Vachellia pachyceras
CATTGGAGGAAGTGAAAGATGATGACAAGACATAAGAAGAAGGAGGCATAGGGTTCAAAAGTTTTCAAGCTTTCAATAAAGCTTTGTTAGCCCACACAGCTTGGAGAATGCTATGGAACCCAAATGAGCTATCATCCATAATACTAAAGGATGAATCTGATGTAAGCAAAAAAGAGAGGTAGAGCACGTATAGTAGCCATCTGTAGGTGAGTGTAAAAGGGTAGATGTGATTGAGTATTCAATGGAACAGAAGTGGATGTAAAGAAGATAATTGACGTGTCCTCTATACTGGTGAGAGAAGTTTGAAGTGCTAAGGTTGATCATCTAGGACAAGGATGTAGGAGGAGCAGTGGAAAATTAAACAGTAAACTGGTTTGGGAGCCTCTGGAGATGGGAATGGTGAAGATTAATGGAGAGGTGCCTTCCTAAAGCAAAAGAACTCTGCGGGGGTAGGAGTGGTGTGCAGAGATAATATGGAAACTTTTATGGGGGGAGTAGGGAGGAAAGTTGAGGCTCACACGACATTTAAAGCAGAATGTTTGGCAATGAGGAAGGCCTTATTGTGTTGTAGAAGGTTTCACGGGATGAAGCATTGTATAGAGATTTACTGTGAAGAACTCTTCAAATGGGTGAATGCAAGATCTTTGGCAGGGGTAGAGTGGCAAGTTGCTACCATAACGAAAGAAATTCTTCTAAAAATTGAGGATGAGCCAGGAGTGGAATTTTCCTTGGTTGCTTGACAAGGGAATAATGCTGCTAACTTATTGCCAGCTATTAGAAGAAGAGGGATGGATCCCAATGGGTAGCTAATGCAACACCAACCCTCTTAGCTGAATTATTAATGGTTGACTCCATTGGAGGAGGAGAACTGAGCAAGGAATAATGGGCAAGAAGGCATTGGTTAACATATGTAGACTTAGGAAAGCTTTTATGGTTATTTGTTTGTGTAAGTTTTTTTTTGTTCTTAATGTGTATTTGTGTGTTAGATTGCATAATTAGGACTGAGTGGTTTTATTGTGAGTTGTGTGTTAGGTTGTATGTTAGGATTTGCTTGAGTTTTTTTTATTGTTTTGGCTATTAATGTGTATTTTGAATTGCTTTTGTGATTAATAAAATTAACTCTTTTTAATAAAAAAAATCAACACATTAAAAATGCTTTAGGGACCTGGACGCATATGAAAAATACTTTAGGCATTGGATGCACCACAAAATGCTTTAGATGCTTGATACACTTAAGAAAATACTTCAGAGCACTGGATGTACTCTAACCCTTTTTAGCTGATTTATTTATCTATTTTTCAAATAAAATACAATTAAAAATGATAATGTGATGGGATACAAAACTATCAAACATGGAAGAAGAAAAAGACTCACACTTGGGTTTTCCTCCACAAGGAAGGCCCCTTTTCAAGCAAGGACGGCTGCAAGGTGAATAAAATTAAGTTGCAACAAGTGAATCAAAAGTGCAGAATAATTGAAATAGGACAACCATAATCATAGTTTTACGAGGTGTTTGCTGAATATGACATGCTCGAAGCCAAGTTCCTGTGACACAAAAAAAAAAAAAAGCTTAGAGTTTGTTGAATAATGCTTTTAAGAAAAATTAAAAAAGTTATTTTTTTTAGGAGGGAAAGGGAAAGGAGCTTACACATTATTGTATTGACAGGCAGGTGCATCGGTCTCTGAAAAATTGTTGTAAGATAGGTCACTGGAAGAGAAATCAGTGTGAGATTACGCTTGTAATTTTGTTTTCTTATTCCATGATTTTCTTTACTCTCTTTGGGTCTAAATGTTGGAGGGACTAAGATTTTTTTTAGTCTTAAATATAAAATTTTGATTCACTTTCTCTCTTAAATTAATAATATTTTTAATAAAATATCACTATTGATTGCATATATTAAGCAAAAACTTTTCACATATGATAGTCTCTATTGCAATTTGCACATGATTAATGAAGGACATATTAGGAAAATCAATTCTTATTTTTTTACCAACAATTGATACAACTAACTTCTTTTTAATATTTGTAAATTAATTATTTAGCTTTCATATTTATCTATTATTACATATATTTTATATGGGTTGAATGGGTTCTTCAGTTATTTATTTAAACTTTGAAAGCCTATGGATAAAGCAATTATAGCTGGGGAAGAAGTTTTTTCAAGTGTTTAAAGTGAATTACAATTTCATTTTATTATAAAATCCGCCGGCTTGAATTGGCTTGTAGTCATCTTGAACTATTAAGATAGTTTAGTCAAAAGTTGTGGAAGTAAAAGACTGTCTAGACAAATTTTGAATTCAAACAACTTAATTATACATACAAATGAAATGGATTAATTAAAAATGATGATAGATTTAAGGGTTATAGAAATTTTGTTAATATGATTTAAAATAATTAATTTTAAATAATAATATCATTGAACTATAGCATTGAGAAATAAAATTAAAATAAAAACAATGTACTCACAAATGATCATATTTATCCTGCAGTATCCATTCAGGAATTTGTCCACTTAAAGAATTTTCAGTTAGAAACCTGCATGCATGTTTAATAAAGATCAATTAAAAGGGTAATTAAGTCTTAAGAAATGAAGTTATATCATATGACATAGGATGCTTCCTTACATGGACATTTTCATTGCACTGATCAGGTCACTTATATTATTTGGGATTTCACCTGTCAACTTGTTGAAACTCAAATCTCTGAAATTTAACCTACGTTATACAAATATCTTTATAAACATAACTGAAGAATATAAGAGCCAATTGACTTTTTTAAATAAGAGGTTAAGGAAGTTTAATACACTACTTTAAATATTTTATATTTATTATTTCTCTCTAAACAAATTCATTTGACTTATAAACTAATATATAATATAATTATAGATATAAATAAATATTTTTTGAGGTAATATATTTAGCTTTCTTAATATATTTAAAAAGTCATTTGGTGCCATAGGTGGCAATGACAGTAATACTGCTAATATAGAGGCAATAATATATATATATATATATATAAGTAGCTATCTGATCTCTAAATTAAAGTAAATTGAGGACATTATTTAGAGGATTCAGGATTGGCAATAGATGAGGATGAAGTAACTTACAGAACAGATAAGTTTTCCATTTTACCAATGTAATTTGGAATTGAATCATGGATGGAACAATTTCTCAACATCCTGAGAGCATGGGAAAAAATTTGATTGAAAAAGAGAAGGAGAAGCTCGTATTGCAATTAACAAAATTTCACCTCATTGTTAAATTCTTACAGGTATTCCAAGGATGTCAAATTCTCCAAATTGGGGAATCTCATTGTGGTTGGTCCATGCAAATCAGATATAAGCCTAAATTATAAATAACAAAAAAGCGTCATCATTAATTGATAGGAAAATAGTATTTTATTAAATAGTGTGATGACGCTACTCATATCCTATTTATCTAGCATTTATATGGTAGAAAGAAAATGATTTATTTAATCATATATATAAATCATCTCATTAATTTTTATACGTTTATTTATACTTTAAACCTTAATTAATCATATGTATATTTTAATCTCATGTGTTATAGTTGATATTGAATAGAAATAAAATTGAAAAGCTATTGAATTTCAAGGCAAAAATTAATGAAGTTTAAAGTTCTCCTTAATTTGTGTAAAGTATATTAAAAGTGATTTATAAATAAAATCATATTAGTATAACAAGCACTCACAAAAACTGCAATTTTGTTAATTGAGATATAGTTGTAGGAATGGGACCTTTCATAGCTGTTCCTCTTAAAAACCTGCCCAAATAAGTATTTAGAGAATAAAGAGAGGCAAATAAAATAAAGGAAATACTTCAACAGACCTAGTCTATGTAAAATTTTTATTTAATTTGTAAATTGCTGCCTTTATTCCGGGGAAGATACCACAAACTACCCTCGAAGTATATTTAAAAAAAAATAAAGGTTTTAAATATACAAAATTCCAAAGCAAACTAGAAGCTATGAAAATATTATAAAATATTTTATTTACCCTTTCTTTCTTTGATATATGTGTGAATTTCCTTACCAATGCATTTTTTTTTGGGAAGATCTCGCTACCCCTAATTCACACATATACAAATTAAAACTTTTAGAATTTTCAAAATTGAAAGTTGAGGTAAATTCAAAAGATGAGATGTATATTTTTTTTTAAAAAAGGTAAAATTACGATGATAGAGAGTTGATTAGACTCACACTTCACGAAGTTCGATCCAATTCCCAATAAAATTTGGTAATTTTCCTCTTATGTTGCTTCCATCCAATGCACTGAAAATGTTTGGATGGAGATTTTAGAATTTAAGAATAATATCAACACAACATGAAACAGAAAGAAATAACTAAATCATATTATACCACTCACATAAGTTCTAGTTTCTTCAGATTGCCATAACTTTCAGGTATTGTCCCTGAGAAATTATTTTCAGAAAGATCCCTGCAAATTCCAAATTCTTATAAATAGAAGAAGACATTTATCCAAAAGCAATATGAAAATCTATCCATGACAGATTATCTGTTATGGGTAGATTTCCATATGTACAATTAATAATAATGTGAATGGTCACAATTAATGCAACTAATATAAGATTTTAAAAAAACAATCATATGTACATAAAATATTCTTACAAAACGCGTAATTGCTTCAATTTTCCGAGACTAGAAGGAAGAGTTCCTTCTAACAGGTTATCTGCTAATGTACTGCAAAAAAAAAAAAAAAACAGCAAAACGATAAAACCATATTTCTCCATACAACAATAACTTTCTTAAATTAAAAGAGTAATGATTTACACTTACAGCTCTTCCAAAGTTTTAATTTCACCAATTTCGTTTGGAATTGCGCCAGTGATTGGGTTAGCCCTTAGGTTTATGAAACATAATTTTCAAGAGATGAATAATGCAGATGGTGAAATAGTTCAAGCTCGCATGAACGTACATATATACTTTTTGATCACTTACAATGATCACTTACAATGCAACAAGAGGGGCTCTAGTAAAGCTCCTTGGGATTGATCCATTTAGATAATTGCGAAGTAAATCCCTGTGATGTATAAAAGATACATTTCAGATTAGGAATCCCACATGAATTTTAACCGGAGTACATTTACATACATATGCATATATTAGGTTAAATGATGCATTTAGTCTTTTAAGTTTATATTTTATTTTAGTACGATTCCTCAAGTTTAAAAAGTGTACTTTTTAGTCCTTTAATTTTAACACATTTAGTTTCATTTAATGGAAAGTACCAACCCAACAAAATTTAAACAGTGATAGTTTTGCAATTAAATACTGTCAAAAATATGTTTAAATATTAATTCTTTAGTAGAATAATTTTTTATTTTAAAATTTATTTATGTTTAATCAGCATTAATTGCAGAATCATCTTTTAAGTTTGTTGAGTCATCAACATTTTCAATGAAGCTAATCATGTTAAGATTAAAAGACTAAAAGTATATTTTTTAAATTCAATGAATCAATCTAAAATAAAATGTAAACTTATATGACTAAACGTATAATTTAGCACGCATATATACACATTTTTTATAAACCAATAACATGAAGTTAAAAAAAATTCATTACTTACAGTTCTTGCAAATGGGTGAGGTACCCAAACTCATTTGGTAATAATCCAGATAGATTGAGGTCCCTCATAACACTGTTGTGAAAAGAAAACATATTGTTAAACTATTTACACACATATATAGAGTTAAATCTTAAAATAAATTGTGTTATATTTCGCACCATAGATGTGTTTGGATTTACACAGATGCACTTACATATTTGTGAGATGGCAAACAGTTCCATTAGAGAAAATGCAATTGCACGTTACGTTCCTTATGATGAGATACTCAACAATGGTATCATTTTTGAAGCCTCCATCGACACAAGAATGAGGGGTCACATTCCAATTCAAATTCTCTATCTTGGTTGATATTGCTTTTAGAACTTTCACTGTAACAACAAAAATCAGTTTTTGTTTTACAATATCATCCACCCAGTGGCGGAGCCACATACATTTAAGGATGGACAAATGCCCCCACTCAACTTTTTAGCATTTATGTAAATAATTATTGAATTTTTATTATGCACCTACTGATTTTTAAGATTTGAATCCACTCAAATTACCTATACTAGTAAGCTTGTTTAATTTGCTTGAAAATAAAAAAAAATTTCCCATCATGGCTCCGCCACTGTAGCGATTCACCGTAAAGTAAGAACATCAATATTTGTATTTTATGTTCATGGAAGTCTGTAACTTTTTTTTGCTAAAGAAACTAGATTTTTCTATACAAGTTAATCATGTTTAAAACATAATTAAGCACTAAATACGGTCATCTCTACAAGCAGGACTCGAATAAATAACTATTTTTAACTAATATATTTAATCTTTTTAATCTCATAAAACAATCCACTGACTCTTGTATTAAGTACGGGCTATGTAATTATAAAATATAGATTATTATTATAATAAATAATACGTAATCGATAAAAAAGATAATTTTTAACATATTCTATGCATGTAGAAGATATGATTAAGCCGTGTCTAACAACCAACAAAGTTGCTAAAAAAATCATTTTAGATCTACTAAAATTTATCTGTATATAATAGAAACATTTAAAAAAATCTCATTCTTTATACAAGTAATATTATCATTGATCACTTAGTTCTTTGAATGAAATATATTTCTCGTTGAATAACTTAACTTTGCAGTCGAGAAGAAGCTTTTAACTCTTTTTTAAAATTAAAGGAGTGATAATTCTTATAAAAAAAGAGGAGAGTTCATTGGATCTAAGCATAAAATTAAAGGACTAAAAATCAGCAATAAATAAGACAATAAAGCTAAAGCAGTAATATTGTTTTTCCCCAATGCTTGTTCAAGAAGAGGAAAGGGTCAACCATCACCTTGACCCCTTTCTTCTGTGTAAATTTCTGAAAACAGTGAAAAAGGGAACTCGCTAGGAACCACATGGATAACTAAAGGAATTAATGAAAGAATAATGTAAGCATAATGCTAAATACGAAGGAAAGAGAAAAAAGTTAGTGAGAAACCTTCATCATCTGGTATGATTTGACCATTAATGGATCCATAATCCGTGAAAGTGTTCAAAGCAAAGCACCCAAATATGAAAAGATAGAAAATTTTAGATCTTGAAATCACGAACTCCATTTATGCTGTTGCAGTGTTTGCGGGAAATAATTTTGAGAGAAAGTGAAGGAAGAAGGAGAATCAGATAATATAACAAAACGAAAGAGGAAGAGGAAGGATAAGTATAATGAGAAAAGAAAAGCTAAGTCAGTAAAAGCTAAGTCTAATTTTTTTACTTTTAAATAAATTTAATGAAGAAACATTTCTTACTGAGAAAAAAGAAGAAAAAGACATGGACAGAAGAAATAGGGTTAATTAAAGAGTATGTGGGGTACCCTAATGACACTAATAAAAAAGTTATTTCTTTCCAAACAGCGGGTTGGATTCTTGTCAAGGGGCTAATATAGTATCGATTTGTCGGCAAAAAAAAAAAAACATAACCATCTGAATTTAGGATTTTTGATTTGTACTTAAAGTAAAAATGCACTTAATTAATTCAGTTATTTTAAATAAATTATATAAATTACTTAATTCTAGTCACGTGTTGCAGTCGCTTTAAAACATCTCAATATAAATTAAGCAAGTCATTTAAAAAAGGGTAAATATGAAAGATAAAATGGATTAAATTCAAGATAGAAAGAGTAATTGTTTATTACAATAATTTTTTTTAAAAATAATTATTATAACTTATTCTATTTAGATTTCATATTTATCAAGTAGAATGTTTTCAAAAATCTAAAATCGAAATTATATGAAATGTGAAGTTGCCAAGAGTTTATAACCCATATGGCACACCCTACACTTCCTCTCATCTCATATGGAGGGATGTTAAATTGTCTAAAAAATAAAAACAAAGAAGAAATTAAATTATCTCTTATTCATGCCACAAACCATGAATCACTTTCTTTTCTTTAATTTACTTTCTCGGTGCCTTTTAAAAAAAGTGGGAAAACGAGGTATGACGATTACTTTAGTGGAATAATGTTTAAAGCCACATGTGTAACTTTCAAGATATTAAACCTGAACACTATGGTCAATGATTGAACCGATCTCAAGTGAATCAATATTAATAATGCTTAAATGATTTTTTTCCATTTATATATCACATTACTAAGTTTTTCCTTACGAATTGTGACAGTGTATATTAATTATAAATAAAGTGAAAAATTTGTTGAATTTTAAGGTGTAATTAATGGAGTTTAAGATTTTTTAATTGACAACTGTGAAATTTTAACAAATTTCATTCTACATTAACAACTAGGTTTGCTTATTTTGTTTAGCACTTGATGTATAGCAAGAGCAAAAGGAGAGAACTGGAATTCAAGTTGCATTCGGTAATTGGTGATGCGAAGGATTGGAGAAAAGATAATTAAGGGGAAGGGGAATTATTTTTACGAAGCTTAATTAAGAAATTGTTAAATCTAATTGAAAGTACTAAACATGGAAGGAAAATGTATTTTTTTTCTTAATATACGTTTATATATAAGAGAATGATAAAGAAATAGTGAGAAAAAAGATGTAAAATAATGTATCAAATAACATTACGAAAGAAAATGGAATTAATAAAAGTAAAATTAGTAAAAATTCATTTAAAATTCAGACAACCTCAAGCCGACTTTATAAAAAGAGTAACGTCAATTCAAACATTTGAATATAACACATGAGAGAAGTGTCACCATGCAAAGAACGATGTTCCTTGTCGGTCCTTTTTTTTTTTTTCCTCTTTTCATTCTCTAAGCTCCTCTTTTCTTTTTATAATCATCCATTAGATCAACATTATATGAATCAAATTTGATCATCATCATCAAAATGTTATACTGTTATAAAAATAATTAATCAAATTTAAATTTTGTCATCATAATATGAAATACAAGAGATCTAATGGAAAATATAGATTTTGTATGAAACGAAATTTATTCATCCAATGTTGATCTAATTACTATAAATAAGGAAAAATAGTGTTGAAGATGGGAAGGAAAAGGACATCCACCAACACATTTTTCTACTTGTGCTACAAGGGCCCTCCTCTACTCAATGCAAACCATTTCAAGCGTATCTGGGGTCTGTCTTCCAATAATTCATTTTCAAAATTTTACAAGATCTTATATTTATTTTTGGCATTAAAAACAAAAAAAAAACCTACAGGGTTAGAAATAAGCGGCAACAAGACATTAAAAAAAATGAACCCTTGCCTTTAACAATAATATCGACCTCAAACGTATAAAACATTCAGTGAACACTTTCACCTCGGTGGTCCATCAAAAAAAATGAAGGAATTACAGAGATGTGAAATATTTTTGCAGACATGGATTTACTTTCTCCTGATTTGTGTTGCAAAAATTAATGCTTGCATGGTCAGAAAAGCAATATTCAAAAGGATTTGCAGGGCCTGATTACACTTGCAACCAATCACAGTTGAATCCCTAGAGCTGGAAGGCTATAATCCATGTCATCACATGTTCTTTCATCAGATAGAATTGAGGAAGGGGCAAAAAAAATGTTTATATTACCTCTGATCCTTGGTATAAAATTTACTCTGAGAGGTAGAATCATATTTTGGTTGTATATACCCAGAAGCATTATCAGAAGGCTTGACTCAGTTTCAGAACCTCCTTTAGCAACCGATTGACTGAAGTGTTTACTTTATCAGGAACAACCAGCTGAGGATGCCTAAAGACATGGCATAAGAGAAAATGACCTTCATTGCCATGGCCAAATCCAAGTTGTTATTAACAGGCCCCCAAACACTTTGGTTCCAAATTTGCATGAATCTCTCAGCACGCATTCGTTGCAAACCTGATGGAGAACAATATTGCAAATTTTGAAGATAAGCAATTACAGCTTCATATGGTACTCTTTATAAAAACATAAAAAATATTGTTATTTTTAAAATAAGGCAGAAATTATGTATGCAAGATATGCCTCCTTACACTGTTCTCTGGAATCTTAAAATAGCATCGCAGTCTTTTGGAAGGAAAGACTTGAGACTTATTGGCAGATGGGCAGCCGAACATTGCCACTTGTTTCAAGTCACTTCCTGAAAGCCATCTGTAAAATCCAATTTCATTTAAGCACATGTAAGTATGGACATTAATGCAAATTGAGTAACTTGCCAGTTCACATAGGGAATGGCAACTTGCGCAAAGGTGCTTATGGAACTCGACCTACTTATGTTAGGAATATGAATTTATTTTGCACATATGAAATAATCATGTTGATAGAATACGTACAATACCGTTGCATGATCTCAATGGCCGGCCTATAGCATAACACAAGCATTGTACCCATAAATGTGCAGGTTTCTTAGTATGCAACACAACTTTCAATCCATTGTGCTTTTCTATTGCCAATAACCTGCACTCAATATTTGCCTTTTCATGACTCTTCACTAAAATGACTAGGTTCTTAGGCTGAGTATTGTTGGACAGTGATATGCTGAATAATTTCCATTCACGAGAGTAATCCATTGTCCATCCACTGTGCTGTTCTGTGCACTTATTTATAGTACATAATCTCCACAAAATGACTACAAGTATCTACTGGGTCCATATTGGGCCTTTTTTATCCTGATACATGAACCCAACATACAATCAAGCTAATTTCTACACTCCTCAAGTTGAGGTTTGTACAAATTCAAAGCATTCAACTTGCAGAGTAATCCATTCCATACATTTTGCTAACTTAAGTAGATCATCTTCTTGATTTTTTGACTTGTCGCTCTCATGGCTTCGAGAATAGTTCTTCAACAATTTAATCAGAGTATCGGCTCCAGCCTCCAAGACAATCACTTGTTTGCAAAAGATTACTTGCTTTGCCTTTTTTTTTTTTTTTGAAGATTTCCTTTAAAACCTTACTTAGCTTTTGAAAGGATCTTTCCATTTCTTCCTTTGCTGGAAAACTCTTGGAAGAATCTGGCATCTCACTCATACTGCTTGAATCCTTCTGAGAAGCATTTGCTGACATTTTACTGAAATACCTCTTGCTTGTTTCCAGTTCTGTCTGCTGCAATAGATGTTCCAAAATATCTCTTTCAGAAGCTTCCAGCTTGGCCCTTAGATCCTCCATTTCAGCTTCTGCTGCAGAAAGCCTTTTGGCCTCTTTAGCTCTATTCTTGTGGTGCTCCTTCACTTTATTTGATCAAGTGCCACAGCATTTGTTGTTGTGCCTTTCTTGTATTCTTGTGGCAATGAGTGCATTCAAGGGTGGATACTCTTCTCCCCCTGCCTCTACAGCCTTTGTTGCTGTGCCTTTCTTGTGGTATTGAGTGCATTTAAGGGTGGATCCTTTTTTCTCTCACTGCCTCTGCCGCCTTTGTTGCTCTGCCTTTAAAAATATAATGCATCTTGCAGCTTCAACACCAGATTTTTTATGTTTCTCCACATTTATTCTACTGAAGAAAACTTTCAAAACCTTTATGCCAATGTTTGCTACTGCACTGAAGATTATTGTCTATCTTCATCTTTCTCAGCAAAAAATGATTTCCTGGACTTCACTTTTGTTTGTCCTTGTTGCTTTTGCTGTATTATTGCTGTGGACTAACGAGTCTGCGACTCGACCGTGCTTACCTTCTTAACTAAGCCACATACTTTGAGATCTTCTTGATGGATTCTACCTTATCAGCAAGAAACACGCTTTCAATAAAATTAGTGAGTTGCGCATAATCGTTCTCATTTACCAACTTGTGTAGATTAAGAAGCTTCTCGTTGTTCAGCTTTTCCAAAGACAATGCAAGTTCCATTGCATTTAATGCATCACAAACAATCAGACTCCCATATCATAAAGAAACTAATGCATTGAACACTAATAACAGCGAAGGGAACACCTCAGTAGATGATGTTAAGGCTTCAAATGGGTTTGAAAGATCAAAGGAGGAATTCGAAGCTGGTACTCCATCGCAAGAAAGATTCTCCAACTCATCACAAAAGGAATGAAACTAAAGTGGCAGAGTCCAAAAATAAACAGAACATCTCAAGTTCACCTCAAGAAAAGAACCCATTGTTGGAGAGATTTGAACAGAAAGACGACGCTAAAGAACCCATCAATGGCACTCAGATCTTCCAAAACCATGTGAATCAATGGCTTCTTTGCAACGGGATCGCAGTGGCAAAAATGTTTCGTCCCTCTTGGCTGAAACGAACAGTGAAATCATTCCTACCAAGCAAGACTCCGACAACCAGCCGAAACAATTTCTTGGAGACCAGATTGTAGTTATCAACAACGCTTAGAAGAACCAGAGGGTGTATTATGACCTTCTCGATGGACATCCACGGTACTTGCAGCGACTTGCTCGCATCCATGTTGAACAACCTCTGAAATCCCTCCAATCGTCTTCTTCATTAGCGTTCAATCGGGTCTTGGACGCTGCTTCGGAGTTCTTTCAGTTCTTGACACATTGCGCAGGTTCTCGGATGCCCAGACTCGCACATGGACTCCCAAGAACACTTCTTGATCCTGCGCCGTGACCCAATATCTGGTGGGGTTGCTGAACTCAATGCTTTCCCCATCTCTGTTTTTGTGTTCTTTTTGCTTGTCTTGATGTTGGGCTGCCTTCCCTAGAGTTGGGCTTGTCGCAGCATCAATGGACAAGATGAATGTAAGATCTCAGCACTAGCTCTATGTTGAATGGCAGAGGAAGTACGGTGTGGATGAATAATTCTTGTGTATTGAATAATGAGAAAGAAAATTACATTTGATCTAATGCTCAGCCTTTACATATATAGACTTCTTAATGGATTTATTAGGCTTAAGGTCCAATGGACTACACACAATAGACTATTTTCTACAATTATCAACTTAGGTTATGATGAAATTAAAAACTACAAAGCCATTGATTACACATCAGTGACATCACTATTGCAACTTCCTCCTGCAGCAAATTAATTTACCCAACTCCATCCAAACAGGATAATAGAACTTTTCTTAGTTCATTGGTTGAATAGTCAGAACAACACTCACAAATTGTCTAAAGTGTCACTGGCAGAAATCTAGAGTTAAAAGTCTCGGAAGTATTAAATTTGTGACATTATTGATTGCTAGATCTACATTCATCTTGTTATTCTGAGGCAAGGTCAGTTTTGTGGACTTTTAGCATATGTATTCCGTAGGTAGCAAAAGTATCACACAGAAAATTCACAAGTTAAAAAGAAGACGATGAAAAATAACCCATGAGCCAATTAGCCAAAGAAACTAAAACGGATAGATGTCGCAGAAAATGTTTCAACTAGATATCAAATAAAATGCACATCAAGAACCAACATACTCAAATGATCTTTCTTTTTGAAGGACAAACAAAAAAAATGAGAGAACCCTGAAATAGCCATATTTTAGGCTTAGCACAAGCCATGAAACCCTATATTCAACATCAGACATGTTTTGATAAGTCAAGTGGCAGACCAAGCACATACAAAACGAAAAGTCGGCCCACCAGGAAGAGTGGAGTAAGGCAACCCCTTAGCTGCCCATTATAGTGTTTAAGGTAACTTAAAACTCAAACTTCTAACATCCAAAAGATCATCCCTAATCGCTATGGCGGAAATAATTGACAAAAGATATTTTCACTTACAAAATGTTTTAAGATTCCATTGTGTATCATGTGCGTAGTTTTTTTTCCTCCTGTAAAATATTTATTCAATTTGTCATGGACGTAGGGAAAATACAAATAAAAACCATTATTGTCTAGTTCAATATTTTGTAAGAACATATAAAAGCACCCAAAATTATACTAGATACACATATAATTGAAACAACTCATCATTACTATGATAATTAAGGACACAGCTCAAAATAAAAGTGACGTTCCAAATACAACCATGCGTATCAGTGATGAAGTCAACGCTTGGATTATGAATGAAACTAATAATTAAGCGTTGACTTTACATGCATCCTGTTTGTTTGTGGTCCTGGTCCTTTGGTGGGCGGCGTTCTTCTTGAATCATGACCACCACGAAGACTGTTTCAAAACCAAAACACTTCGTTATTGCTACCATGAAAACGAAGAAAGAAACTAAACTTATCAAAGAGGCCACAACAAAGAATAGTAGTAATTTCCTTCATCCTAACTTTAGAAACTAGATAACTTATTTACATAGGTTATTAAGATTTGTAAAGTTAGTTATTTTATATAAAAGAAGATGTCAAGTGGTTTCTTGAAATGCCATTTTTATGATTTGTAATGGAAAGTTACCGGTTTGAAATGAAAACCTCCTGTAATAAAAGGAGATAATTTTTTTGAAAAAGTTAAATTTGAAAGATCAATATTGAAGTTTAATTAGTACCTCGGTTTTCGTATTATAAGGTACTTTTCTAGAAGAAATGATATGTAGTGATATTTAATTATTAGTATTATTATTATTAGTGATGACCAGGTGTGATATTGATTACATTTTTTTCAAGATCATATATCCCTACTTAAAATTTGATGAAATTTCCTTTCTCGCTTCTCAAGATGCAATGTTTTAAAAAAAATCATTTTCAAACAACTTTAATGACTTAATGATCCTCAGAGATATAAAGATTGAAGGATGTATTTAGAATCAAATTTTTTTTGCTAATTCATATACTTCAGGAAATAGTAAAAAAGTGATGATGATGATGATGAAGCATAAAGTAAAGCTGAAACTTCAGGTCAAAAAAAAAAAAAAAAAGTAAAGCTAAAACTCACCGGATCAAGAATGGTTGTGAGCTAGGAAAGAAGTTCAGAGCTCGAACAAGATTATCCGGTGAAAAATGTCCCAATAGACGGCGGTGAGACATGGTGGTGAGCAAAGTGAAGAGATCAATATACTTTTTGGCCTCTCTGATTTGCTCACCAAACTCTTGTTGGTGATATTGGTGGGAAGTTCTTTGAAGAGTACAAGAAGAAGAGACGAAGAAGATGAAAAAGAAAAGTTGTGCACAATGTCTCTAAAGCATGTGCAACACTTTCCTTTAGACTTAATTCACCACCACCTATTTTTATATTATAGGGTGCAAGTTGGGTTAACCGGTGAATTTCCTGCAGGATACAATAGAGACCCTTAAGTATGGATTGCACTCCCAACACTCAAGCCAAGACAACAAAGGCTTTTACAAAGTGATAATTTGGCTTTATCTAAGTGTGCACTCAAAGAGAAAAACAACGAGTTTGATCTTGTTGTGAGGAAAATTGTGTGTAGAATTGTATGTCCAATTTGGGGGATGGGGAGGGTATTTATAGAGGATGGAGAGATGTCTTGAAGTGGTACCTTTTGGAAACAATGTCTCTTCAGTTAAAAGTTACAACCATACCACTTCAAAACGTCATAACCATAATGACTTTTTAATGAAAAGTTGCACCTTTATGACATGTAGGGATACATGACTTTAGAATTACAACCCCTACACACCCCTTCAGATAAACTAATTAATTTATAAGGACACAACCTTTTAAAAATCACATCTCTTCCTTAGAAAAAATCACATCTTTCCATTTTTAAAAAATAATATAACAATCCCCCACCATTTTTTAAAAATGATCAAACTCTTATCACTTCGGAAATCTCATTTTGTCAGTAAAGGTATCTCAAGGATTTGAACCTTTACCTAAGTAAGACACGGTTACACCCATCTGAAATAATATGGTAAACTAAGCTTTGAACCAATTATCCCATGTGAACAGGTGCGCGTGAATTATGCATGAGATCTCGGGCCGTTGTATGCCACTTTACACGACATGTTCATGGCCTTGTGTCCATATCCTTTTCATGAGAGTTTTCAGAGTCAAGCCCTTAGACTCTTAGAAGCGGCCTCACTTCACTCTCTTATAGGTAGACTCCGTCAAGAGCACCACCATGATAAATGCTCCAATAAATATATGCTTACTGGTCTATTAAGAGCTAAATTAATGCTCAACCTTTACCCTTTTATTCTCATGGTTACCAAGTAATTTTCAACCTTGGGATGTATAGAAAATGTCAAGTACTTGCAATCATTCTAATAGCGTACTTTCACCATTGAACTCAAGACTTGATATGATGATCAAGTGTGAGTTGGGTTGCCACTATTGATGATCAAGGTTTATAGGGCTTTAGACCCATCCCCTTTAATGTTTTTAACACCATATCCCTTGTCAGACCTTTCATCAAAGGATCTGCAATATTTAATTCAGATTTTATATAGCTTATGGAGATTACACCATTTAAAATCAAATCCTTTACATAATTATGTCTAAGGCCAACATGTCGCGACTTTCCATTATAAACTTGGCTATAGGCTCTTGCAAGAGCAGATTGACTATCACAATGGATAGATATTGGTACCATCGGCTTAGACCATATATGAATTTCAAGTAACAAATTTCTCATAACCATTCTACTTCTTTACTACTTCCAGCCAATGCTATAAATTCAGAGTCCGTGGCAGAGTAAGCAATATAGGTCTGTTTCTTTGATCCTTAAGAAACAACACCCCCACCAAACGTGTAGACCCTCCACTTGTAGAAGCATGATCCTCTGAGTAAGTTATCCAACTGGCATCTTTATATCTTTGCAAGATTGAAGGATTACCATTATAGGTCAAACTATAATTAATTGTTCCTTTTAAGTACTTCAGTACTCTTTCCAAAGCATTCCAATGGATCTTACTTGGATTGCTTGTGTATCGGCTTAATCTTCCTACAGCATATGCTATGTCTGGTCTTGTACATATCATAGCATACATCAAACATCCAATTACCTTTGAATATTCATGTTGTCTCACTGGACAACCTTTATTTGGTAGTAGCATCATACTAGAATCAAAAGGCGTAGAAACATGACAACAATCAAAATAATTAAATTTCTTTAATATCTTTTCAATGTAATGAGTTTGAGAAAGACCAAGACAATTGTTATCCGTAATAATTTTGATACCTAGTATGACATCTGCTTCTTCCATATCTTTCATGTCAAAGTTTTTAGACAACAATGTATTTGTTTCATTTACTTCATCCATATCAGTACCAAAAATGAACATGTCATCTGCGTACAAACAAATCATAACACCTTTTCCATTATGAAATTTACTATATACACATTTGTCTGCTTCATTGATTTTATATCCATTTGCTAGAACCACTTCATCAATTTTTGTGTGCTATTGCTTAGGGGCTTGCTTAAGTCCATAAAGAGACTTAATTAATTTGCACATTTTATGTTCTTGACGAGGAATCACAAACCTTTCTGGTTGTGTCATATACACCTCTTCTTCCAGTTTTCCATTAAGGAAAGCTGTTTTAACATCCATTTGATGGATTACAAGATTGTATATTGAAGCAAGTGCTATAAGCACTCTAATGGTGGAAATTCTTGCAACTGGTGCATATGTATCAAAATAATCTATTCCTTCTTTTTGTGTAAATCCCTTGGCAACCAACCTAACCTTAAATTTATCTATAGATCCATCTACTTTTAATTTCTTTTCGAAAATCCATTTATAACCAATAGGTTTAGAACCAAGAGGAAGATCAACTAGTTTCCAAGTTTTATTTCCCATTATTGAATCCATTTCATCTTGTATAGCCTCTTTCCAAAAAGTTGCATCTCAAGACTTCATAGCCTCTTCAAAGGTTTTATGATCATTTTCCAAATTAAAACAGATAGACAGATAATTTTCTACTTCATTTCTAGTTCCTTCAACAAGAAACATGAAGAAATCTAAACCATAAGTTTTTGCTTTTCTAACTCTTTTACTTCTTCTAGGTTCTATTTCTTCTTTTCACTAGAAACATTTTCCTCTGGATTTTCCTTCCCAATTGAATGAGAAGTATCATTGGGTTTCAAAATTGTATTAAACCTCTCTTCTTGAAAAATTGCATCCCTTGACTCAATTACTTTATTGACAGGATATGAGTCATTTGGTTCAATTACCAAAAATCGACATGCCTTACTATTTTCAGCATATCCCAAGAAGATACACTCAATTCCTCTGTCACCCAATTTCTTTCTTTTGGGTTTTGGAATTTTAACTATTGCTTAGCATCCCCAAACTCTTAAATAACTGAGATTTGGTTTTCTTTTCTTCCATAATTCATATGGGGTTATCTTATTCCTTTTGGTAGGAACTCTATTTAATATATGACATGTTGTTAGCAATGCTTCACCCCAATATCCACTAGATAATCCAGAGTAAGATAACATGGCATTTACCATTTATACAAGAATTCTATTTTTCCTTTCAGCTATACCATTTTGTTGTGGGGAATAAGGGAAGTTACTTGATGTATTATACCAACGGATTCAAAATATTTTGGATCATAATATTCTCCCCCTCTATCTATCCGTAAAGATTTAATAAAGGTTTCACATTGAATTTCTACTTCAGATTTAAAGATCTTAAATTTTCTACAACTTTATCCTTTGAACTCATTAAATAGATATAACAATATCTAGTGTAATCATCAATAAAGGTTATAAAATACTTTTTACCGCCTAATGTAGACCAACCATGCAAATCACAAACATCAGAATGAATTAATAACTCTAATATTTTTGAATTTATTTCTACTTTAGGGAAAGGATGTCTTGTTACTTTTGTTTTCATACATGTAGTGCAAGACTTATCATTAGTAACAAATTTTGGAATCAATTCAAGATTCATCATATCATTTAATTTTCCAAAATTAACATGACCCAAACGATAATGCCACATATCATAAGAGTCAACAATATAAGCAGAACTATAAATATTATTATTAACTTTAGCAATATTACAATTAAACATGTTCTCACTGAAATATTCTTTGCCTACAAACATTCCACCCTTAGTGAGAACAAACTTGTCTCCCTTAAATGCAGACTTAAACCCAAACTTATTAAGTATTGGCACAGAAATTAAATTCTTTCTAACTTCTGGTACATAATATACATCTCTCAGAGTGAGGGTTTTCCCAGAAGTAAATTCAATTTCCACAGTCACCTTGCCCTTTACTTGAACACTTGAAGAATTTCCCATGTAAAGCACATCTCCTTCTTATACTTTCAATGTCTTGAATAAGACCTTGTTATTACACACATGGAGAGTTGCACCGGAGTCTACCCACCATGATTCATTGTTATCAACCAAGTGGATTTCAGAAATTATAGCCACGAGATTTTCAACTTTTGTGGATTTACTATTTTCTTTCTCTTTCTTTTTCTTGAAGAAACAACATTCTTTCTTGTAATGTCCAGTTTTTCCACAAAAGAAACAAGTGCCTTTATTTTTCTTACTTTTGTGACAATACTGCGTTTGAGATTTGTCATTTTCCTTCCCTCTTTTCTTTGAGGTCTTGTGGGACTGTCCTTCCTCCACTATGTGGACTTTCTCACGAGCAGTTACATCTTTTGTCTCATCTTGCTTTCTATATTCTTCTTCTAAGCGAAGATGGTTTCCCAACTGTTCAAGAGTAATATCTTCTTTCTTGTGTTTAAGACTTTTTTTGAAGTCTTTCCAAGAAGGAGGAAGTTTGTCTATGGTTGAGGAGATAACAATAGACACATCCATATTCATTTTGCGTTGTTTAAAATTATTCAAAATGTGTTCTAACTCATGCAATTGTTTCATAACAGATCTTCCATCAATCATTTTATAATTATTGAAGCGAGAAACAAGAAACTTCTTACTTGTTGTGTCTTCCTGCATGTATCTTGCCTCAAGTTTGTCCTAGAGATCTTTTGCAGACACTGAATTTTGATAAACATCAAACAGAGCATCACAAAGCCCATTTAGGATATGTCCAGTGCAGATGAAATCATCATTCTCCCATTTTTGTCTCTCTTTGATCTCAGCAATAGTTTCACTTTCTCGTTCTTGCGGCTTGGGAGTGGTGAGGACATAAGCAACATTTAGAGTTATGAGAAGAAACTTCATTTTCCTTTGCCATCTTAAGAAGTTGCCTCCTTCAAACTTTTCAAACTTTACAAAATTCGTAGTCAACTCCTTTAAAGAAGCCATTTTGACTCACGAAATTAAGCCTAAAGAATGTTGGCGATATTGGTGAGAATGGTTCTTTAAAGAGTACAAGAAGAAGCGATGAAGAAGATGAAAACGGAAAGTTGTGCACAATGTCTCCAAGGCGTGGGCAACACTTTCCTTTAGGCTTAATTCACCCCACCTATTCCTATATTATAGGGTGTAGGTTGGGTTAATCGGTGAATTTCCTGTAGGATACAATAGAGACCCTTGAGTATGGATTGCACTCCCAACACTCAAGCCAAGACAACAAAGGCTTTTACAAAGTGATAATTTGGCTTTATCTAAGTGTGCACTCAAAGAGAAAGACAATGAGTTTGATCTTGTTGTGAGAAAAATTGTGTGTAGAATTGTATGTCCAATTCGGGGGATGGGGAGGGTATTTATAGAGGATGAAGATATATCTTGAAATGGTACCTTTTGAAAACAATATCTCTTCAATTAAAAGTCACAATCATACAACTTCAAAAAGTCATAACTATAATGACTTTTCAATGAAAAGTTGCACCTTTATAACATGTAGGGACACATGACTTTAGAATTACAACCCCCTACACACCCCTTTAAATAAACTAATTAATTTATAAGGACACAACCTTTTAAAAATCACATCTCTTCCTTAGAAAAAATCACATTTTTCCTTTGAAAAATCACATCTTTTCATTTTTAAAAAATAATCTAACAACTCTGAGAGTTATTTGAAATGGAAGTGCAGTCATTTTGCGAGTGAAGATCATTGATATTTATATATACACACATGATAATGATGAGCTGTGTTATGAATTATTTTCATGCAAGTGGGAACACTCCTTTCACACACACACACACACGACTACTGCGTCTTGCTTACCAAACTCTACGTTTAAGGCCATCGTTTACTTTTTGTCTTCGAGCTAGTAGTGTCGTTTATTATAGACGCATATGTGTGAACGTGTTCAATTAGGATATATTTAATGATGTGAGTCATTGATAACTCCCAATTTTTACTATAATTTGAGATATATTTTAATACATTTGGGAGTTATTAATGCATAACTAAAAGGTTTAAGAAAGATTTTGATAAGATATGGATTTATCACATTATTTGGAGAATCTATTTCAATTCTATTAATTCTAGAAACAATTTGAAAAAAAAGGGAAAGGAATTCGTTTTTAGCTCTTGGATAAGTATTGTTACTATTATAATAATAATAATATTCAGCAGCACATGGACCACGAGAAGCGGAAGACAACTGAACGCACCGTTTGAGGAGAAAAAGACTTGGAAAGCCTAGAAAAAGAGGGAGCTTCAACAGATTGAAAGGAGTTTTCGGCGCTGGAGAGTTTTGGCGGCTGGAAGAGTTTTCGGCGGCTGGCGAGGAAGAACAAAGAGCTCCTGGAGGCAGCGTTTGGTGCGTCTGGTTTTGAAGTCCATTATCCTCACCTTCGGCCAGAACACGTTACCTACTTTTCACTGTTATTCCTCTTGTTCTGTGCTCTTTTATGGTTTCAATTCCTCATTGTGTTGCTCTTGTTGCTGAAATGTTTAGTGGTTAAGTAATTCGTTCTAGGATTATTTTGAACCATTGCATGGATTGAGATTGGATAATATTCTCTTTAGTGATTAGTGACAATTATATGTTAATTTTATCTTGTGTTTAATGCTTCTAATTGATTGGCCACCACTTAGAATGATTTGTCCAATTGAATTAGCTTGAGAGAGTTAATTTAATTGTAGGACTTAGATAAAATTATGCTAGACTTGAAGTTTAAATAATCAAATGGATGGTTTGTTAGTAACACAGAGATATAGTTATTAACCTAGCATTGTCATATTAAGGTTGTTGCGTAATGACTATTTTCCTTTAACTGTAGTAAGAGATTGTGCATGTGAAAGGAGGATATTAATTTGGTTATGACTTGAGAGAGCTTAATCAATTGCTTTTGAACCTTAGACAAACATATTATGTCATTTAATCACTAATAGAGTTGTATGTATCTAATTCTCATGAATTGCATTGGTGAAAAATAATCCTAGGCATCTCTCATCGTTGAATTAAAGTTTTCATGAAATTAGTAGACCTTTAGGACACCAATTATTCTATTGATTCACTCAACCTAATTAATCACATAATTTCATTGATTATCTCGTTTATGTGTTAGTCCTCATGGAAACGATATTTTTATACTACTTACGATCCGTACGCTTGCGGTAAGTTACAAGGCGAACAGTCGTTGATCATTCAAATGGAAGACTTTGACTATGATAATGTAAGCAAACTTGGGCCAAAAAAATTGTTAGGAAAGAAGACTTGAACCGCTAACTTGAATACTACCTCTTTCGGATTCTTAATATAGGATGTAATTAAGATGTTATAATAAAGTTAAATAAACTGTGTTATAAAATTGGGAGATTTGGGATTAAGGGTGAGAGGAACATTTCTTATTCATTTTCTTTTATATCCATCATATGTACATAACTTCCATATATACCTTTCAATTTAACAAATGTTACATTGAATAAATACAAACATCAATTCCCATTAGTATACAATACAATATGTAAGCATGCATTTCATAAAAGTCCTAAAAGCCATTCATGAAGGAGGTTATGAGTGTGAGATATGGAAGATCAAAGGTTTATGGACATTCACATAGATAATGTTTATAACACTATGTAATTATTAACATGTATTATTATATATCAATTTGTAAATGTAAAATTAATTAATTTGAAGAAAAATTGTAAATATAGATTTTAAATTAATTAAATTAACTTTCTTAATCTTCTTAAATTAATTAAATATGTCTAATATTGAAAATCAGAGATAGCAGTTATTTAGACATGACAAAAAATGTGTGTAGCGAATCTTGGTTGGCGAAGAAGGGAGTCACATGAAAGTTTGTTGTGTGGTCGCATTAAGTGGCAGATCGGTTTGCATTATGCATGATACAGTCTATATGATTGGTACTTTTAAAACCAAGATATATTTTAGCCACCGCATAGAGATGCACCAGATGACTAGACTATAATATGAATTTCCTAATGAGATTTTATTAATGATGCATAAAAAGACCCTTAAAAAGCATTTTAAAATCCGTAAAAACATTTCAAAATCCATAAAATATATTAAAATTCATAAACTCTTTTTTTGTCACAGAATACCCAAAAATGTCGCTAACGGACCTGCTTTGAGTCTTTAAATCACTACTAATGGAGAATGATCGGGAAAAAAATATACACAAATGTAAGACTTCCCACCTAATTTCATTCACAATTATATTCTGGCCTTCCGTTCACCCATTACCTATGTACCTACTCAGTGTCTCCGTACTGTTCCAAAACTAAATACCCCGTCACAGATGGTATCATTTTTTTTTTTGGGCGGGGGGTTAAGCGATGCGAAATTGACATTCTTTTAAAACAAATACTCCATACAAGCCTATTTATAAGAAACAAATGATAATGGCCCAGAGTTAGTAACTCTCAACTCAACATATATCAGACAAGTCGATCTAATATACAAAATCATTTGCCTAAATCGTATGATCTTAGGCACAACAAATTAAATGCTTGGATGTTGTCTATGTAATATGTATGAGTTACATCTTGTGCAGTCATGATTCTCCCCAATCAATATATGTTCGTTTTTCATTCATGTTTGATGGTTTAAATTTTAAATATCAAATAAAGGATTTTTTTATTCATAAAGAAAATCAATAAGGTATTCTAAAGTATTTGAATTAGTTTATTTTAAGTTATTTTTCAGATAAGTATATAAGAGGAATTTTATCTACTTATGTGAAGAAGCTTTTTAAATTGCTTCTGGGGTTTCCCAAACAAGCACTTATCCATATTCATTTGATGAAGAGTGACTATTTTCTGACTTTGAGCATTTTGGCTTGATGGTGAGTGATTTTAATCTCACCAATCAGTCATGTGTTCGAATCTTGGCATTCCTTCGAACAAAAAAAAAGATACTATTTTCTTATATCCTAAAGTTCAAGAGCACAAAATGGGATATATGGAGCTCTAACATTTGAATGGTTTAATTTTAATGCTTTATTATAGACTAGGAAATCAGAGAAGGGAGAAGATGCAAAACGATGAAGCTGAATCCCCAAGGATAAGCTGAATCCCAATTGGAAAGGAAATTCTTCCAATTGCAAATTTCCCATACGTTTTTATGCAATGAATGGTTCGGAAAGGAAATTCTTCCAATTGGAAAGAAATTTCGTCCATTTAAATATTGAAAGTAATGCTCACCAATTAAGCCAGAATTAAAAAATTTAGATTTTAGGTTGAAGCAAAATCTGGTTATATTTGATTGTCAATTATTTATAGACCGAAATAGGAGTAGTAAATTAGAACTACATAGTATCTATTAATTTCCCCATCGTCATCTCTTACTTAAACAATAATTACGACAATAACTGAATTCGTTATGAAATTCAGGCTGAATTATTACAACAGTTATTTACGTGTACTATCATGCATGTAACTTTCTTGCTGCCAAATTGCTCATGTTTCTTTAAAACATAGTATTAAAAGATACCATTGGAGGGGTAAAAACTCCTCAACCAACATCCATCACCGATCTAAAAATATGCAAAAGATATACAATAGAGTTAAGTCATTTTAGACCAAATACTATAATCATTTTTATGCAAATCGAAATAAAACTCCCCTCAACATGATTTCATCATCTTGTTTAAAATCACTTTAAAAAGCTAATCCAAACACATGTGCCCCCTATTCTTTTCTTTTTTTTTTGGAAAAAGAAAATGAAGCGATTTCAGAGAGCGGCAGAGGATAGGACTAACACGAGCAGAAAACGAAAAGGGTCATCATTGATACTGAAATTACGGTAATACCATTGGAACATCCGCTTGTGTGAATCAGAGTGGGAAGGTGGTGATTGGTGAGTAGATTGTGCTTCGAGGCGTGTGACTAGACCACGTGCGAATTTTGACTGACCCAAATTCTTGTATATGAGCTTTTTATAAATTGATCATTTTCATGGGCAAGTAATTAATAAGCAAAAGGGTGGATTGAATATAGCAGGCAAAATGGCGTGTGTTTATTTGATTTGCTAATGTAAACCATATTGCACATAAACCTACATAAAATTACACTTATACACTTACATTAAAATCTATAAAATCACTCTCCCAACAAATTCCAAACACTAAGCCACTCATAACAATACAATAAATTAAGATTTGACTATGTGTTAAAAGACGTGTTTATATTTAGCACATGACAGTGTCTTGAAAATTTACATTTATTAAGATGATACATATGCTTCACTAAAAAATAATTAATAGCATATACATTTATAAATAATTACTACTCCTCTTTTGATTCTCAATGTACAACATATTTACCTAAATTAATTATACTGAGAACATTAGTTAAGTTAGTTGGTATGATATCTTTTTTTAAGCACCTTAATACTCTTTAATTCTCCAAATCTCTCTCTTATTTTATTCTTATCAAATGAATATCAATAGGGGTAAATTATGAAAGGATTGACAAGTATGATCAATGAATCTTATATTAAATATAAAAATCATACTTCTTAAATAGATCTTATGTTAAGATCGGACGTGTGTTATTGATTGATGCTGTTTGAATTAGGACTCCATCGTGCATGTGTATTAGAAAGAGTTGACTTTTTTGCCAACAGAAAGAGTGGACAAATGACTCAAAAGTCAACAGTTTTAAGCTTATTTGCTATTGAAAGAGTCACTACTACAGAGAATAGTTTTGACGCCTGAAATTCGCGTGCTTTTTTAAAAAAAGGGAGTAAAAAATGAAGGCGGTGGCATTTTTGAAATTTTAATGAACGTAGGCGGGACTTTATGCGCCCTATATTCAGGATAGGG
>JANTPZ010137815.1:0-12343 GCA_025593235.1 Vachellia pachyceras
AACTTGTGGCTGGGGAGATGGAGTGTTTCTTCATAGCAATGTCTTGCTGTTTGTTCTATATCACACAGTGCCTTTACACATTGTTGCAATGTTGCTTCTAGGTTCGGCTTGCGACTGAGCAGAGTATAAAGGTAATGCAACTTGATCTCTTCATCGACTTTTAGGTTTCTATTATATTTCCGTGATGGAAGGGACCAATGGAAACTGTATCAGGGATATACATTTCATTCACAGGATCATTATGCAATGTTCCAAGTTTCTCTGGCACTCTGATGATAGATTTCAAAGATGAAATGGCTTCTATCTTTTCTTTGATGGAAGATACAAGTTCACTGTTTCTCTCGTTGAGTTTGTCACTACCAGTTTCCATCTAGGACCTTGCTTCCCTGTTTATATGGAAAATTGATACCTGAAAGCCTCTTATCTGCAAGTAAATATACTGTGCTCAAAGAAAGCATGGACAAAAGAATGGCTATAGTTTTGGTACATGTAGCATGCATGTGTATATAGAACAAGATTTGAAGCAAGCCATACACATAGGAAAATATAACTATTAACACGATTCCAGAGGACTGAGAACAGGAGGAGGGTAGAGCCTTCGGCTTCCAAATTCTATAAAGAACATGCATATCTAAAAAGGGATAGTGTTTGTGTCAAGTAGACGTTGAACACTTGTGTTAAACACTTGGCTCGTGTGGTACGTAAAATTCATTTTAATGGATATGAAAATTGATATGGGAATGGAAATGAGGCTTAAAAATATGTTTGATATGCTATGAAAATGAGATATGGATTTTAGATGAAAAGACTTAAAAGCCCTTTTAATTTTTTTTTTTAAATTCTTCCATCATCCCAATCTGCAAGAGGCCGCCGTCAAAACGAAGGAGGAAAAATATCGTCAAGCTTTAGTTGTTGTGAGTCACCATCGTGGGTCACCGTCGAGCTTTAGTCTCCATCGTGGGTTGCCGTCGTGGGTTGCACAATCATGGAGTCGCAAGAGGAATGGTCGCGCTTTAGTCATCATGGGTCGTCATCGTTGTGGCCGAAATCTTGTTGCCATTGTCGAAGAGGAATAGTCGTGCAAAAGGAATCTCACATGGGTCGCCGTAGTGGATTGCCGTCGAGCTTCAGTCATCGTGGGTCACTGTCGTTGTGGTCGGAGGTTAGATACTGTCACCATCGTCGTTGGTCTGAAGGTAATGAAGATCAGGGGCAAATATAGAAATCTATGGAATTTTTCACAATTCCATGGGTCATTTGATGGAATCTGTTTAGATGGAATTGCATCAATTTAGGCTCCATGTGGAAATGAATTCCATATCCTCATGTATATACCAAACATGCTAAATACATGGAATTGATTTCCATCTCCATTTCCATATCTTTAATTACATCGTACCAAACATACCCTAAGCAACACGTAAAGTAACATAAGATCACTTGTGCTGATCCTAAACTATTGAGAACTACGTCATTAAAATAAGAAATGAGCAATTTGCTTTTACCTGGCATTTTATGCAATAAGTCATCTATATGCCTTCAGATGGCATTTTAGAATTTACACATTTTAGAATCTATATGCCTCCTCCTCCTTTTTCTTTCCTTCTTGTTCCGGTTGGAGATCGATGTCCATGGCAGAATCTTTCTCAATGTCGTGAGGAGAGTCAGGAAAGCGCCATTGTTTCCTCATCTCGCCTCACTGACCTGAAAATGGCGGTCTTTTGCTCCAGAAAAGGGAACGAGGAGCCGTTTTGGCGCGATTTTGAAATTAAAAAAAAAAAGAGTTGGCTTACGCATTGGGCTAAGATAGGGCCCAAACTGTCTAACCTTACATTGAGCTCGGATGCTATGGGCTTAGCCCAGATTACCAAGTTGAAGTCACGCAATGAAAAGTCCATGTTTTTAGGTTTTCAATAGCTAGAGTGTGTTGATTAGCTTCTGGAAAATAACTTCAAAGAAAAAGGTAATAAAAGTGATTTTAGATATTGGATTTTGAAAAATAACTTTTTTTGGAAAAGCATAATATTTTTTTCAAAAATGGATCCAGAAAAAAGAGACTAGGCTTGTTTGGATAGCCCGTTTGGGCATCCAAAAGACATTCCTGCGTTTACCGAGACAAATTTCCTCTCACATATTTACCTCATAATCTGTATCGTTCTCCCAACGGACTAACCAAACAAGCTCAGTATTTGGGTAGTTAACAGTAAAACCATAGTTTTGGTGGGGAAAAAAGTGTTTGGGTTCTCTCTCTCGGAATAATGGTTTTAGAAATCATCCAAACAAACGCTTAGACTAGAACTTTGGTTTCTGATATAGTCGGACTCGAATTCAATCATATATATCATAATGAATTCGAGCGAAGCTCGGCCGCAAGATTTATCGGAGGCATGTGATATTGCCATGGCTCCTCTATCAATGGTGAGATTCATTGAAGATGAGATTCTAAGAAGGAAGTGAGGGGGAATACAAGAGAATCTGGATCTTACCAGTAATGGTTGAGTATGGGGTGGACGAAATTCAGTTCCCCTTGAATGTAGTCAAGGAGTTCAAATCATATTGAATAGAGCTGGTAGCTACTCGTAATGTATAATCAAGGTTAACATTAATGTTAAACCCCATCCATTAGGACTAAATCTCATATTACCGCATGAAAAAAATCAAATGAAGTATTATGTTCTAAATATAAAATTCAGTTTGCTTTTCTTGAGAAGATTGGATCATGTGTATCAGTTGACTTTTTTCCTTTTATAATTCATTATTCCCCCGTACTATAGGCTTACTGTTCGAAGAGACATCCCAGGCGAAGATATGAGCCCATGCAGTGCATGATGTGTGTTGCCAGTGTATATATATAAAACCCGAAAAATGAGCTTCACAGTTCATATATATATATATATATTGCGGCTTTCTGAAGTTTTTAATACTATATATAGACATGGAAGGAGCTTTGGAGAGTAACATCGTGGTATTATATAAAATTAAAATCAGATGGTTACTACTGTACAATCATACATAGGGCCTGTTTGGAGAAGCGTTTGGCTTCTTCAAATATACGTTCAAGAGTGTTTTTCCGCAAAACGAAATAATCTCCTTCACATGTTTATTTCAACTTGATAAAAGTACTTTTCTATCACGTTTCCAAACGGACATATAATATCACTCAAACTTGCTTGGTTGTAAAACGAGTGAGCTAAGAGTGCACAGTTGGTTTGCCAAATATATAGTTGAGAGAATGTATGTGAAGTGAAGCGTATGGGGGCGAACAACTTCTTGTTGATGGCATAAAATCAGGCTTCATGGGACGCAAAAATGACATCGCTTATAATGCCAGATTTTATAATGGCGAACAGATTTTTGCACTCAACAGTTGTTTATAATGTCAGATGCTCTTTTCGTAAAAGATAAAAGACATTTTTAAACATTCATCATAAAATCAAGCATGTACAATTCTTGAAAATATGCAAGAGCTGCTAGACAACATGACCCATGGCTCATGAGCAGTAGCTTCCGGGAACCACAAGCTGACCCATCAATTAATGCATCTAGGGGTGAGCACTGGACGGTCGGGGGCTACCCCGTGGGATAACCCGTGTCCCGCCTGTAAAGGGTTCCACGGGTACGGACAGCCCATGTACGTGGCTAAACCCATTTTGACCCGGTCAAAACAGGCGGGTTTTACCCGTATCAGCAACCGATTCTGTCCCCAACCCCACTGAACATTTCACTGGCTGCAAACTTGCAGGTGCAGCACATACATAGGGGGGAATGCAACGAAACAGGCAAACAGCAGCAAAACCACAAGGAAATAAAAACAACATCATTTCAGCAATGCACGACTCGGATCTTGCCTTGAAATGTCGGCATGTCGCTGGCGCCGAGTGTTCGTGCATTTCCCCTGCTCTGTTGAGGTCGAGTCCCTCCCCACTGGAATGTCGACGATTACCCTTTTCCTCGCCAGACCCACGACTCCGATCTGCTACAAGACTTTGCTTTGGTACAAGAATTCCATCCTACCTCGAAACATTGCTGAGTGGGCGTGCGTTTTTGCATTCCATTCAAGGTTTGAGCTCTAGCATCTTGATCTCTGCTTCTTTCTTTCCTTTTGTCGGTCAGACGTACGGCGAGAGAAGTAGAAGAAGAGGAAGACGTGGCTGAAAGAGCAAACGGCGAGACTGGCGCTGAGGAAGAGAGAGAGGATATCTAAGAGCTTGATGGTGGAGGGGAAGATTCGCTGCCTTGAGAGGGTGTTTTTATTCTCCTTCCAGATCAGACGAATCGGACAGTTGGGGCGTTGGGCATCGAAGAAGAACTTTGCGCCATCAGATCAGAGGAACGGAGATTTGGTTCTAGTGGCAGCGGATTTGAAAGGAAAAGGGAAAGGAAAGTAGGATTTGGTTCTACTTCTGCCGTTCTGTGTTGCGTGGGTTGAGGAGTGTGGACGAGACATCAGACGAGAGTGAAATGAGGATGAGGTGTAGAGGCTGGAGCCTTGGGCTCAAATGGATTGGGCTCAGACGAGAGTGAAATGAGGAATGAGGCGTGGAGGCTGGAGCATTGGGCTCAAATTTTGTTAGTCTAGCCTGATATAGTCACAGAGGGGTGAGGGTGCAAAAAAAAAAAATTAACGGGGTATAACGGGCGGGTACGAGCACCCCGTGAGTGAACCTGTGTCCCGTCCCGTTATGATGCACCCCACCCGTGATGGGTTCAATTGAACGGGTTTAAACGAATTTGGCGTTTATGGGTAGGGCAGGCATTTTTGCTCACCCCTAAATGCATATAACACGCTGATCACCATCAGCCAACTTGATCGAGTTCAAAACAATACTGAAATTAAATTAAACAAGCTGACAGAGTTTAAAGGGAGAAAAGGTCAAAGTGGGGTAGATACTACTCTTTTGCTTCTTATTAACATAAAACTAGTAGTAGTTGACCAATTATTTAGGTTGATTAAGAAAGTGCGATAAATTACTACTTGATCATAACAAATGAGACAGTATCTTCTTAAAATAACCATGGTACAGTTAAATTATATATATGCTTATAAGTTATGTAAATTGTTTTAAAGAAAATGGTAAATACTTAATATCAAAACCAATCTCTTAACAAGATCCTACATTTTGAGGCGGAATGACGATTAGCTAATTTACCTTTAAGAATTCTTGGTCCAAGGGAGAGAACTCTACTGTAACATATTCTCAATTCACAGCTTTGTTCAAATTTGAGACACGATTTCAAAGATGTTGAGCCCACTGGTACTCTTATTTAACCTATATATAATTGGACGAAAATGCATGTCCTCACCTGTTGGGGGTGGGTTTTGATTTCTTACAATACAGGTAACTTAATTTTGAATTTAAACGGAAGGACAAAGACGTACTAGAGAAAACTGGGGGACCGACCAATTCAGGTTGAAAACCAATGAATCGATCATTGGTCGGATCCGTTTGAGAAAGTAAATCGGGGATCAGGTCAACTCGATTAAACTGGTATTAACCCGGTCAACCCGTCCAAACCGATTGAACCAGTTGGTTAGCCAATTTGCCTCTTTTTTCCATTGCTAAAACGAGAGTCACTAATATTTTTCGTTGCTAAATGAAAATTTTCTAATGGAAAATGGTCATTTAGAGATGGATTTTTCCGTTACTGAATAACATTTTTCTGGTAGTGATTTTCTATTTAAACAAATTTACCTATGAAGACATAAGACAAATCAATTCATTGTATCCTAATTGTTTTCATCACCGATATTTAATTAAACTCTAAATTTTAAAATATGATAAAAATAAAATAATATTATAGGTTTCATCTATCAATTTTTAAGATAAATATAATCTATTAAATTATATTATTTTAATATAGCCGGTCTGATTCCAAATTGACTCCGATTTGACTCATCAACCCTTGAATCACTGTTACATACGGTTTAATGCCTAGTCCAGTTTTTTTAACTTGGAGATGTACCTATAATCAGTGTTCAACAATGGCCTGGTTTGACAACACTTTTGGGAAGTTTATAAGCCCGTTTAACAGTGTTTTTTTGCACAAAACGAGATAATTTCCTTTACATATTCACCTTAACTTACGTAAAAGTACTTATCTATCACATTTCCAAATGGGTCCAATATTTCGAATATAATTACTTTTGGTGGAAAAATACATGTGCTTATGAAAAAAGAAAATGCACACTCTCATTTTGCTGCAGATAATATAAAAGATTTTTTATATTTAAAAAACAAATAATAATCATGATTCATCCTTATTTGGGTATATTAGCGTCAAACATCAAACCCATCTCTTTCATTTTGTTTTCTTAAGGTACGTACACAGTGTTTCATCTTTAAAGGGGTAATTAGGATAAGATCATATATAAAACATTCATACTAAATTAATTTGTTCCAACTATACATGTGTAAGAAAGAAAAAAGTTCTGAAAAGTTGATTCTTCTCGTCCCCATCCAGTAGCAACAGGATCTGTTTTTGTGATCCAAGCAGCAGTTAAGAAAGAGACTACTCAGGCATGTGGAATAGTTTCAGTGCAAAACACATACTTTTTCTGCATATATTAAAATACATCTTCACTCACTGGAATGCATGATTGTCAGATTCGTAGCGTAAAACAGATAAATTCTCAGCAGAGACACATCAGACACCTGAGAAAGAAACGTTTTTCATTGAAACACCTAGAGAAAAGAAACTAACCAGTTCACAAAGGGTGTGCGTCACTGTTACCTTAATATAATTAGTGATCTTATATTTAAACCTAATTAAGATCGAGGTGCTCTAGACAAACCCGTTGAGAGAATTTTCTCATCTTATGAATTGTGATTCTGTCATGCATAGTATTAAAAATCGGATCAGGATACTTGAATCAGTTGAGATACCTCGTGGTTTGATAATCAACAGTTCAACCATGATTGAACTGGGATCAACATTATCATGATTAAAATAACATAATGTGATTAGTATATTTACACAAAGATATTCATATGAAACTATTAAAGGAGTAATACTCAAGTAAAAATGCATTAACAAACAAATAAATGAATCATTCATCTATAAACCACGGATATAATCCAGCAAAATAGAGCTATTAGAGTATAAATCCAATGAATTGTGTTATTTTTCCTGAACTCAAAACAACAGCATTTCATGTTTGGTCAAGGGAGGTGAAAGATATAAAATCCAACTCACACGTCAACCATATGTAAAACACTCTTGATCAGACCGATTAGAAAACTGATTCACGGTTTTACTAGCTTGATTGATGTGGCCGGGGTTGGGTTTTAACATATCATTGTCATGATCTAAGTGAGTGTTAAATAGAGAAAGTTTAATAAAAGAAATAGGGCGGAATAAAAAAGGAAACATGGAATTATTCTGACAGTGCCATAGCTCCATGTTTTACGGTACTTTGCATGAGTTGGAATATTTAAGTGACGTATAAAGTTGTGTGGTGGTGGTGATGAATGGTGCAGAAGGCACAATGCAATAATAATGAAAGTTGACTAAAGCTAAAAAGGAAGAGTGGGCTGTCCTACCTCCTCTGCATGTAATTATTAATCAGAAAGAAGGTCACATTTTATAATACTCACAACCCTTCTCCCTTCACTGCCGCGTGGATTCACTTCAAACCTTTTTGTACATCTCATGAGCCCACATTGATTTGAATTGAATATATTGCTTCATTCATATCACTTTAATTGTGATGGTTTTTACCCTTCAAAATCTATTTTTAACAGCCCAGTCATATCAGATATATAGCAATCAATTAATTCAAACCGAAGATTTACAGCCTGAATACATACGTTCACTTTGTGATCTAATTGGTTCACCACTAGACTAAGCAAGATTCAGTGTGTTTTGTGTTTTTTATGGCAGTCCATTCACGTGGTTTCTCCCGTGGTTGCCCCCAAAATCAAGTGGGACCATATATTCAGGTTTAGAATTGGGAAATTTTACATCTCTTACAGAAAAATTCAAATATATATATGTACATATTAATGTGAATGTAAAAGTGGCTACTGTAAGAGTCCAGCTTTTTGTGACAAGCATGGTTGGATCCTACGTCATTCATTTCATGGCAGGAGATAAACATGTAGTTCCATAAGTTTTGGTTAACAAGTGGCTCAAACTTCGAACCTTGTATATAGCTAGATGACTATTATCTTGTGATGATGTAGAACATGAAACAATGCTCGTGAGAGTAGCCAGATTCCTATTATAGAGTACTGGTAATTAAGAGTGCAGTTAAATTTAATTCGGAGTATTGATTTTTGATCCGGAAAAAAAATGAAGTTTTGAAACATGTATGTACGATTCCGCATATGATGATTTCACGTAAAGATTCTATCTCTCCACGCAAGATACTTTATGTACAGAAAGCTATTTGTGGTAACATAATTGTCATGCTCCCTGTTTTCACAAAATATTATTATTATACTCATCACTGAAATAGAAGCCATAACTTTGATTGCAAAGCTTTTGAAGATGAAATTAAAGTCAATAATCGTCTACTATGGCCCGTTTGCCTCAGCTTACGAGGAGTTTAAACGCCAATTTACACATCAGACAAATTAATTTGAACAAAAATAATAAATATTAGTCAATTAACTTCCTATATCTTTATATAAAAAGTCAACTGACTCTTATATTAATGATAAGAGACATTATTATGAAACATCAACTAATTCCATGTAGCTCATACATACATTAAATAAAAAGCCTCTCTCTACAATCATAGTATAATGAGTCTTGGTCTCATCATTCTTCTTTCCTTATTTTGATTTCTAGCTTAAATATTAGAATCTCATATAATATAATCTTGCATGCATAGGCGAAGAGAAAAAGATGTTGAGTTTGGATCACTTGACCTATTTAATTCAACCAAAGGGGTTGTTTCTCGCATATCATAACATGATGAATCAATATTTAAATCCATCATTGGAGATATATTCACATTTAGTTCTTGACTATGCTTCAATAGAAAAATACCTATGCTTAGGAATAAAATTACATTCAATAGAAAAATACATATGTTTAGGAATAAAAGAGTAAACCTTTCTAACTTCAACGCAATGTTGAATTATATGTGAACGGATATGAGTTAGTGGAGTTACAGCGGAAAGGGCAAGTCTGTTGGCTTATTCCAAATACATGGATTTTGGAAACACTGACTTGTAAGCATTTTCCACTTAGGAAACAGTTTTCATTGAAAACATTCCTCTAATGATCTTTTTTTTTTGGAACCTCTATAATAAATTGAATATATACAACTGTAGTCAATCAAATATTGCAAAGCTTGATGCAGAGAATTAGCTAAACAATAGCAGAATTTTGGTCTACTAGCTAGTTTGCTAAGGTAAAAATTTCATCTTTTTTGTAGGCAGGCCACTTCCTGATCTATTTGCCCAATGTGGGGAAGCTCAATGCTAGGAGACAATGGAGCCAAATATGTGTGTTTGGGACAGTGACTAAAATAAATGAGCTATTTGCCCAAAAGACACTTTTAACTGTTCCTTACTTATAATTTTTGGCTTTTAGTTTTTCCTCGTATTTTAATATTATGAAATTGACTTTTCAACATATCATATACCAAATAGGATTTTTATACTTTTTAATAAAAACCGTATTACAATAGCTGATTTTTACCTCATCAGTATGTGAGAATCAATTAAGAAAAGTCACATTTGCAAACTTTAATTAAAACAAGCGAGGTGGACAAAGAAGCATTGTTATCCTCTTCGTCGATATATAATTGATGTTTGAGTCATATCAACAATATATATATATATATATCAATTTGGGATTGAAGCGAGATTGGGAGGCATCTTTGTCACAATTATTTTTAACAAACAATTTTAAGAAAATGCTGTGTAGCTGTGTATGGGATTGAGATGTACGTGTCTTAACTATATTTGGGGAATAGGTAAGGAACCAAGGGTTTGAAGTGTCGACAGAATATGGAAGTAGTAAAAAAGTGAAAATGATGACAGAGATTGAGTTAATCATATGGTAAGGAGCCGTAAGTGAATTGCAAGCCTGCTTGCTGATATTGTCCTCATGAAAACGACTATTCCAAACTCTGTCAGCCTTTTATTCTGTGAACAAAGTTAAGAGGACGATCCCCCACTCTAAGTTTCAACGCACGCATCATCATATTCACCATCAATTCCCATACACACACACGCTGAATAAATATATATACTCTTGTGATCTAAATGAAAACAAATGATAATACAAGGTGTGTATGCAAATCTTTGCTCAGTAAATGTGTGAATATGTTGGAGAGAAAATGGTATAAAAGAAAAATTGTTTGAAGTGTTCTGAGCACATTGAAAAAGAGTTGTTGATAATAGATGAAGTAATACATTAGTGACTATGTTAGAATAAGATAGAAGAGAACATTCACTAAAGTTAACTTTACCAAAGATTTAATTATTGATAAAATATAACGACGCAACTTGGGTGCGGGTATTTTGTCAAAATGGAATGGCCTTACTTTACTGTTTTCTTTTTATTAAAAAAATGCAGATTAGGGTATAATAAATATAGTATGCCATACAGTTCAATTCATGTAGCTAACTCAAATTGGTGGTGGGATGTTGTCGTGTGCGTGTGTCTATATATAGAACAAGGACGAGGTAAACAGGAAGAGGTAGCTGGAGGTAACAGATAATAATAGGAAGGAAGGTTTGGTTTCATATACATATTTGAGAGAGGAGAGAGAGGGGGGAGAGATGGTGGACAGAGAGAAAGAAGAAGTAGTGATAAGGGAATTCGAAGAAGAAAGGGATGTGAAAGTGGTGGGGAAGCTTGAGAGGAACTGTGAGGTTGGGACTAAAGAGAGGGTCTCCATTTTTACTAACTTGTTCGCTTATCACCCTTTTTCTAGGATTTGTTTCTACCCTCTTCGTCTCATCTTGGTGAGTCTCTCTCTCTCTCTCTCTCTCTCTCTCACACACACACACACACACGCTCTCAGACTGTTCGTGATCCAAATTAACGAGTGCAGGTAGCTGAGCTGGTAAAGAGTGGTGAGATTGTAGGAGTGGTTCGAGGATGCATTAAGACAATAGGGTCTCATTCAGGATCACACTTCAAGATAGGTTCTATACTTGGCCTTCGGGTCTCTCCTACTTATCGGTATATATATATATATATATATATATATATATTAATGCTATCCTCATTTTCGACATATTTTAATCATTTTGAATGTCCAATTTTAACCAAGTCCAAAATACATCATTTAGTTAATATATACGTCTCTGTTGGTTTTTTAACTTTTCGGTATTGGAAAAAAATAATAATAAACACCGCACATGATGGTTTGATGATATTGATATTGATGTATATATTTATGTTCTTTCTATAGTAGGGATACTGTTGTTGAAATCGACTTCAACTTGGAAGAATAAGCTTAATATGATTTCTCACTTTTCTCTGATCCAATTAAAAGAAAATGAATTTTCTTAGTTTTATAATTAGTTGGTGATAACACAATAAAGGAAAAATTTTGAGCAAAATGTGGAAAAGATTTTGTTGTGCGTGTGTGGGGGATTTCAACAACGTTTTAAAATCGGTAGTCGTCATAGAATTGAACCAACAGGAATAGCTTAATTAATTAGGGTTTATTAATTTAATTTTGGTCAAATTAATTGTTATCAAACTAACATATCTTATCCCGTTTTCTGTGAAGAAGAAAAGGAGTAGGACAAAAACTAGTGAACTCAGTTGAAGAATGGATGCTAAGAAATGGAGCAGGGTACTCATTGATAGCCACAGAGAAGAGCAACACTGCTTCCACTAACCTATTTTCCCTCAAATGCCACTACCTCAATCTCACTTCTCTCCACATTTTCGTCCACCCCACAACTTTCCCTCACAACCACGTCTCCGCCAGAGCCGCCGCCGCCACCAGCAGACAGGTAAAAGTACAGAAGCTCAACATAAGCCAAGCCATCTCCTTGTACACCAGAACCTTAAAACACAAAGACCTATATCTCACAGACATGGACCTTATCTTGAAGGAGAAGCTCAGCCTCGGAACTTGGGTATCTTATTACAAAGACGATGGTAATTGGGAAGTCGAGAATGAAACTAGTAATGCTCCAAACTCTTGGATTGTATTTAGCATATGGAACACATGTGAAGCTTATAAGCTTCAGGTTAGGTCAAAGTATAAGCCATTTAGGGTTTTAATTCACAGGACTCTCAGCCATGCAAGAGAGAAGATATTTCCATGCCTGAGAATCCCAGCTGTGAGAGACTCGCTCTTGAGGAGGAGGCCATTTGGGTTTCTGTTCATCTATGGGCTGCATGGGGAGGGAGACAACCTGGG
>JANTPZ010137817.1:0-25719 GCA_025593235.1 Vachellia pachyceras
TGAGAAATTGTAGCATCATTGCCAAGCCTCACAGCATGAACTCCATGAGTCACAGGGAAGAACATGCCTCCAGGTTGTGGTCCTCCAGAGATATATTCCACCAGACCAGTGATCTCCCATTTCGGCAAGGCATATTTCCCAATGAGTTTTGTTTTCTGGAGGTTTTTGGGGTCTGGCTTCTCTTCAAAGTTTCCATTTTGGAGATAAACTGCCAGTAGAAGAAAGAAGTTTCAGATTCAGGATACCATAAAACTTCTAAGCTTAACCACAAAGAGTAGAGTAACAGTCTAAATCCCATAGAACACTTCATAACTACATCAGCTTGAGCTTAGACACTAGACAAACTCACGAAGCGAGAATGAGAGTAGATATAGGCAGAAAAGGGGGAATATATTTGAAGCCAAGAAAGTGCATAAACTCAAATCAAGCACAGTTTTATCCATTTTTCCCAGCAAGATGGACAGGCCTCAAAGGTTTTTTCTTGTTGGACAAATGAAATGATTCTAAGGTTACCCAAAAATAGTGTAGCAGTAGCAAGTCCGTATACGCATTTCAACAAGCATATTACAGTCCAATAAACTCCATAACTACATCTTCAGTTTAGAGACTACACTGCTCACACTATCAGTAAGACTGAGAAACCATAGAGCAGAAAAATGGGACAGATTTGAAAGTTTAGAGATAGCAACATGAGAATGAAACCAAATGTAGCTTAAGCTGAACTGGTAAATAAAAATGCACTAGTGTTTCACGTTTTTTCCCAAACACATTACCTTCTGCAACTCTGGGATGAACAGCAGCAAAAGCTGAAGAAGCAAGAAGCAAAGTGAAGCAGAGCACAAATGTGAGTGTGACTCCCATTTTGTACCACCAAAATGTTCAAGTCTGAAACTGAAAAGGTACCGAGAAGAATAGGGTTTTGGTGTTGGAGAATGGAGGAAAACTTGGTGAAGCTTTAGTGTGTTTTATAGAGGGAAGCAGAAGTGGGATTATGAACCAAAAAAAAAAGACTAATAAGCAAAACTCACGTTAAACAGCCCACATGGATTAGAAATTTCCTTCAGTTTTCTAAGCGGGTCTTTCTCCACAATTCATGGTATCTTTGAAATCATACCTGTACTTTTTCAGTTTACATTGCAATAGGATCAGACAGGTTGGCGCAAAAAAAAAAGGATCAGGCAGGTCTTTTTGGTTCTTCTCTCTCTCTCGCTAATTATAAATCAGCAGTTTTTAAATCCTTCCTTTGTGGGGAATGAATTTTAATTTTCTTTTTAAAGTCGGTGGATTCAGATCCCCCTCAAGTACGCTTGGTGCAGCGCCTTGGGAGTTACGTCATGGTAACCGTCAGATTGATCCTATGTTGATTGGCACTGCAGAGAGCCCTCCTGAGGTGATCCGGATCCTGTATTACTATGATTAGGTGTGGGTGTTAAATGTTATCCACCAAACTACGTGCGACAGTTGGTTTTATGCCCGCTTGAGAACGTGAAATAGAAGTACTTTTACGTAAATTAAGGTAAATATATGAAGAAGATTATCTTATTTTACGAAAAAATACTGTTGAACATACTTTTAACTTTTACAATGGTTCTCAAACAAATCCTTTGTAATTGTAGCCCCAGGAGCTCATGAATATAGCCAAGCATAACATACCTATTTGGCTATTTCTACTGAATTAATAAAATACGGTCTACAGCTTACCCAAAAGTAATAAAATTTTGCCTACACTCATATTTGGCAAACATAAGAAGGGACTTACATAAATTGAGATAAAATTTTTTTATATATTTATTTAGAACTTAATAAAATCACTTATAACCCGTTTGATTCAATTATATGAAAGAGAATTATGTATAACTCTAATGTATTTTATTGATTACATTATTTTTGAGTATAGTAATCAATTAAATGCAATCTTGATTACAATTAATTACATCAAATCAGATCAGGTAATCCACATTACATAGTTTCAACTATGTAATTTGAATTACAATTTTGTATGAATTAATATATAGATACTTATATATTTTATAAATAAGTATGTAGACATTCATATCCTTTATTTTAATCTTAATAGAATTAAAAAGTTTATTTCACTTTTTTATTTCTTATAGATAAAATACGAATTTCATTTCATGATTCATTGATAATATACAAAACAAATGTTATGTGATCATCATTCGATTACATTACATTCCCACCCATTATATTTTATTGCATTCTCATGAACTCCGTGAATCAAATGAGATACTTAAAAAAAACTAGTATACAGACACGCACTAAATTAACTAGCAATTAGTGTCACCAAATTATGTTAAATTGCCACCTGAAGTATATTGAAGGTCTCCTCTTTCAAAAACGTTTATTTTCATATCAATATATCAACATCAAATAGGGTTAAAGTCGACTTTTTCTTCCAGGTATTTCTACTCAAGCGTAAGCTTTCTTCCTGGTTCAACACACCTAGCAATTTTCACATCATAGTAATGTTGCCTTGGTTGTTAACTTGTTATCCAAGGTAAGATTGATTATTAGTTGATCAAATATGTTGAGCTATATATTATCTACGTTATTTTTTTAACGTTTAAATTTGCTCTTAAAGTTTTTACAAAAGCAATTTTATCCCGAAAGTTTTCATCCTCGTAAAGTGGGATTTGGAGATTATTCATTGCCACATGAATCACTTATTTGTGTTGATTATAGGTTTGTTTGGAACAACATTTCCAAAAGCCAAATGTACGTTTTACAGCTTTTTCGTAAAACGAGATAATTCCCTCCACATATTTACTTCGGTTTGCATAAAAGTACTTATCTACTGCGTTTCCAAACGGGCCCTATATTGCCAAAAATAGGTATTGGGCAACTTCAAGGCAACTATATTTACCTGAACCTCTTGGTTAGCCCCTTAATTGTGATTTGTGTTCGTGCCTGTGGACTAATACCTCTGATTTTGTTGCCATGTAATGGCTAACTATTAAACTTTGCCTACCTTGTTATTAAAAAAAGGAAATTAACCGTATGTTATAATATTTATAAATCAAGAATAATTTGACTTGTATTAGACCCTAACGGTAACTATGTGAGGGTATATAGTTATACAAGAAAAATCTCTAGATATGGAAAAAATCTAAATACGCAAATCTTTAGATAGATTATTATACCTACACACAGATGTATATATATCTACATATAGGTGAAAGAGTGGGATTTTACCCGAAAAGGAAAAATGATAAATTAATACTAATCCTCGTTATAAAAGTTAATTGAAAAATATATTTGGTTTTAAATATAAGATCTCATTAACTTTGCCGCATATATTTAACCATTTTTCCTAACCTACCCATAGTGATACTTGCTTGATTATAAGGCCCTATCCATTTTACATTTTAACCATTATTTTATGTAAGGATATTTTTGGAGCATGAAACGAATGAAATAATTTAACTAATTTCTTTAATTTCTCTTAAAAATTAACTAGCTTTTATAATAAAAATCAGAAGTGGTAATGCAAGGGATAGGTGATATGGACCATGCTGCATGAGTACTTCTCCAAAGTGATCATAATCTCACAATTAATTAAATTTAATACACACACTGCACTAAATCACATCCTTGACAAGGAGTAAGAAAAGTAATTAGCATATATTAAGCAAATAAGTTAATAAGAGAATTAATGAACAAGATATTCCAAAGATTCATAAAATTAATATAAGGTCTCAGAAGTAGCTGCTGAGGTTGTTAATGAAGGTTAGTAAGGTTGTTAATAACAACTTCAGTAGCTACTCCTGGGACATTATAGTAATTTTGTGAATCTTTGGGACCTTTTATTCAATAATTCTCGTATTTGGGACTTGATTGTAAATTGCCCAATTTGATATCTATAACAGTTTACCTAACACACTGCCTTTAATTATATTCATTAAAACTACCTTTTGATGAAAATCACTTTAATATATGTAATTAATAATAATATTTTAGAGAAAATTGCAAATTTGAGAGATAAGTTTGATTAAGATTTTATACTTAGATCTAAAGTAAACCCTTTGTAAAGCTTCTAGATTTTATTTAAAAACATTACAACAAGCATTATAAAATTTGTACCTGAGCGTACGTTTCTCATAATTCAATATGAACGAGCTTTTTGACCAATCAGCCTCCAATCTAGCAATGAAATCCTGCACCTAAAATGCAAATATGGGTAGTTTTCTTTACCAGTAATTAGATTTAGATATTCACTTTATGTCTACGTCAATTTTTTTTATTCCAAATATAAATGAAATGAAATTTTTGTATAAAGACTTCTCTCCCAAAAAGTGCATATGACATGATAATTATTCAGAAACGTTAAAAATAAATATTTTTCAAAAAAGGTTAAATTTATTATTAGTATTTTTACGTTATCACTGGTATTTTAAAAATTAGTATTTGGAATAATTCTACACTAAAATAGTTTTTTTGGGGGGAAAATGAGTCTGAGGACTATTTTTTAATCATTGCATTATTATTTGTATTGTATTCTACATATGCTGTAAGCGAAAACTAGATTAATAAAGGGTTAATACCGTTTTTGTAACACCACATTTGCATGTATTTTGACTTTTATCCCTAAAGTTTTAAACATATGATTTTGATCCTTATAATTTTATAAGAGCTTGAATGTTTAACGGCATTAAATTTAGGGATTAAAACTAAAATTGATTAAAAGTATACGGACAAAAAGATTTTGATTTTGATTCATATATTTTTAACAACTTTTGTTTTTTATTCATACATAATTAATGTTGTTAAACATTTAAGTTCTAATGATATTATAAGGATTAAAATTATATATTTAAAATTTGAGGGATTAAAATTAAAATTGATGGAAACTTGTGGCATTAAAATTCATATTAACCCATTAATAAAAGAAAAGGAGAAAAAGCATGAATTGAATGGAAATGTTGGGGAGAGTGGAAGATGGGAACAAGTGGATGGGGGGGGGGCTGGGCATGGCATAGAAATCAGATATTGGGCCCGTTTGGCAAATTGCCATAAATCATTTATAAGTGCTTATTCACATAAGCCGAGGCAAATATGTGGAGGAGATTGTCTCATTTTAAGGAAAAGCACTGTTAAACGTGCTTATGAAAATAAGCCCATGGTTACCAAACAGGTCCATTAATAGAGATGCTCTTTTTAATTTCAAAATGTTGAAATTATAAATGGCTCGAAACAAATTGGGGCCCAATAACCTCAACAAAAATATATAAAAGTTAGTGGGAAATTAGTACTTGTACGTACACGGCACTTTAATACCCTTTCAAATCTAAACTTGACGTTGGTTTGAAAACAACTTAAAAAAAAATGTTTTACCTTGGTTATAAACCAGTTTTATATAGCCATGCCTTCAACTAGATATAACTCAATTCATATAGTTCAGCTATACCAATAAATGTTAATTTTAACGGAACATACTAACTTTTTATTTAATGTCTAACAGTGCCTTCTCTAGTAGAATGATACATGTATTTAGTTAAAAAAATTTAATTTAGCTTTTTAAACATTGATCCTTATTTTTTTTAAAAACTTTATCCTCATAATCTAAATCCCTAAAATACCAGGAGAAGACAACACTTTAAAGTAGTACTAGTAAAGCGGGTCAGTCCGATGGTTGCGGGCTAGCCGGCCGCCAGGTGGCGGGTTGGGAATCCGCAGCCCGCCAGCTTTTTATTTTCTTAAAAAAATTAAAAAATAAATTCTTTTTTCATTTTTACTCAGTTTTTCCTATAAGATTGCATATTTATGCTATTCTCTTTCAAATTTTATTAATAAGTGTTTAATAATTTCTTAAAAATATGATTAATATTATTTTTTTCTTTGTAAAAAATATTGGGATAAAAAAGTAAAAAATACATAAAAAGATATATTTTTTCAAAAAATAAAAAAGCAGGTTAGGCGGCTGACGGGTTGGGCCTACCAGCTCTAACTTTAAAGGGTTAGTTTGAAAACAACTTAAAAAATGTTTTACCCCGATTATAACCTAGTTTTATATAGTCATGACTCGGACTAGGTATAACTCAATTCATATAGTTTAGCTATACCAATAAAGGTTGACTTTAACGGAACATGCCAGCTTTTTATTTAATGTTTGAGTAGAATGATACATGTATTTAGTTAAAAAAATATAATTCAGCTTTTTAAACATTGATCCCTATTTTTTTTAAAAAAATTTTATCCTCGTAATCTAAATCCCTAAAATACCAGGAGAAGACAACACTTTAAAGGGTTAGTTTGAAAACAACTTAAAAAATGTTTTACCCCGATTATAACCTAGTTTTATATAGTCATGACTCGAAGTAGGTATAACTCAATTCATATAGTTTAGCTATACCAAAAAAGGTTGACTTTAACGGAACATATTAGCTTTTCATTTAATGTCTGACAGTGCTTTCTCTAGTAGATTGATACATGTATTTAATTAAAAAAATATAATCTAGCTTTTTAAACATTGATCCCTATTTTTCTTAAAAAAAACTTTATCCTCATAATCTAAATCCCAGAAGACAACACTTTAGAGGGTTAGAATGATAGTGACGAAAATGAATTAAATCAAGGTTTGAAAATAGGTGAATTTCGATTGAGTTAAAATTATTGGAGATTAATTATACGAACATGAAAGTAAACAGAGTAAAGGCTCGTCTGGAAGTTTGTATGAGAATAGTTTTTACGGATTCTGAGGTAAAATTTAAATTTTGGAGAATAACTTTTACAGATTTTGAGGTAAAATCTAGATTTCAAAACATAGGTTTTAAAAGATTGTGTTTAGAAAGTTATTAGCTTTTACGAAGTTGGAGACAAAAAAATGTAGGAAAGAGGAAAGATAAAGAAAAAAATAGGGAAGATAAAATTTATTAGGAGACGTCGTGATTTGACAAAAAATAACTTTTTTAAAACTATGTTTCAAACCGAGGTTTTGTATCAAAAGTAGCTTTTCTGAAAAATGTAAGTAGTTAAACAAAATTTATATTTTAAGGTAAAACCTAGATTTTGAAACCAAATCTAAGTTTAGGGAGAGAAACCAAACAAACTTTAGGTTACATTCCAAAGAAAAATTATAGAAGCCAAATGATTGCTATTGATTTAAAAGATAATAAAGAAAATGAAAAAGAAATCATAACCATCATCAATACAACTATAAGAAAATGCAAAAAGAGAAGCAGCAACCAGCAAGCGCATGCTTCTCTTGAAACGGGGCAGTGCATTTATAGACTTATTTAGATAGTCCGTTTGAGCATCTAAAAGCCATTTCTGCGTTTACCGAGATAAAATTCATCTCACATATTTACTCCGAAATCTGTGTCTGTTCTTCAACGGAGTTACCAAACAAGCATTATGCATGTGAAAGGGAGGCCCGGTCAAAGGGCCAAAGCAATAACACTAATTTTGTTTTTTTTTTATTTTTGCCAATGGCCGCTTTTCAAGATCACAAATTGGACTCTTACCTATTTTATATCGTTAATATTTTATCATCTACAAATCCCATGTGTCCATGTGAATAGTGTTGGATTATTTAAAAGAATCATATTATTTATACTATATTTTATAGTATAAACTCAAATCATAAAATACATTAACACCCGATCACTAAAATGATTAATTATTTAAAAGAAATCACTTTCACCCAAATTGAGATAAAACTTTTTTTAAATACTTAACTCGGATTGCATTAAAATCAATTTGAAAAGCTAATCCAAAGTTTCTTGTCCTTTTTTTTTAAAAAAGACAAAATGATATCAAAAGCAATAATAATATCTACAAGTTACAAATAGCCATGGAACAGATATTACTTGAGTACATTTCACAAAAAAAAAAAAGGGATCTTGTGCTTGTTTGGCAGAACGTTTACAAAAGCTAAACGCATAATTAACAATGTTTTTCTACAAAACGAGATAATTTTCTTCACATATTTACCTTGACTTACATAAAAGTACTTCTCTACTGTATTTTCAAATGGGCACATTACCTGAGTACATTTAGACAAATTCAGAGTGTGCTAGGCCCAATAAAATTCCCTTGAGTACCTCAGACACATTTAATAAGATGGGCTTGCAACTCAGGTAGACATTATTATTTAATTAGTGGGCTCAAAGCCCATTTGGAAGCCCAAAACTCTAAAAACGACAAACTAATGGCCGTTTTTAGTAGGCTTCCTCGTTAAGAGCAGCAACACAGTCGAAGAAGTCAAATGCTCCCTCATGTAGATGTCATGCTTAATAAAACCAACTACCCATGCGGGGGCAACGCCAGACCCAAGAACGACGTCATCCCCACCGCCCCATTCCCTTCCCTTCCCTTCCGCCGTGCAATCATGACGCCCACCGCCTCCCCTCCGCCTCCATCATCTCGCCCTTCCTCATTAGCGCCGTCGCTGCCACCTCTTCCTGGCTTCGCAATCGTCGGATTCGTTACCTCTTGCTCCTGCTCTTCTCCCCTCTCCTCCTCTGCCTCCTCTTCTTCGCCTTCCCTTTCCTCTGCGCCATAGATCTCTGCCTCCGTCGTTGTCTCTGGCGGAAACTCTTCAGCGATTCCCGGGATGATGATCGGCTGAGACGATGCGAGGAAGGTTGCAGTGGATGCGGCGCAGATCAGGAGAAGGGCCTCTTGCATAGGTACTTGGAGGATCAGCTTCGTCTGGTTGGATCTATGTACGAGTGTGGGGACGATGAAGATGAAGAATCACAAGAAGAATTTCAAAGGGCCCAAGAGGTTCAGAATCTGAACAGTAGCATGACTCCTCTATTGAGCTGATCAATTCCCTTCCCTTTACCATTTTTTTCTTTCTTTTTTTTTGGTTGAATACAAAAATTTTCGTTTAACACGTTTGTGTAGACAAATATCTAATTTTTTATGCTTGATAATTGTAGAGTTTTTCAACTGTACTGAAGACTTGACTCTTTATTATTAACTACTTGTATCCCATCTTTGGTTTGTTCTTGCCATCTTGGTGACATTTCCCCCTCTGAAATGACTGATTCTGAAGAAAATTGTAACAGTTAAATTGTGCAGAGATATATATTGCGAGCTTTCGAGTCCCGTTTGATTCTCTGTTCCAAGTTGTTTCTTGTTATAGTATCAGAATTGTTACAGGAAATGAAGCTTTGAGAACTCAAACATTTTACAAACTTTAAAATAGGAAATATTGCAGATAGGCTCTTCAAAATTGAACATTGATTTTGTTGTATGCTGCAATAATTTATCTGATTAACCCCAAAGCTTCAATATGTTTGTTACTTGTTGGTACATTCACTCTTGTTTCACAAGATGGTAGGTACTGTGGAGAAAAACGAATTTGGACTCTCTGATACCAAATCCTTTTTGAACTGAGAGAGAATGTGATGCAAATTGGTGAAGACGATTCTCTTTTGAGAGAGAGAGAGATACAAATAGGTGAAGATGATTCTCTTAATTTAGAAATATAAAGTTTATAGATTTAGGGGATACAAACCCAGAGAAGAACACAAGCAAACCCGTAATTTTGTTCACTTGGTGGACTGTGCGTGACAGTTGTGGGAAAGACCGTTTCCTTCAAATTAGTTCTCAAGTGAAGGTTTGTTCTTGAAGCTGAAACCTGAGTGATCATTTTGTTTGAAGTGTCAGATATTAAATTTTAAATGATTGATAAGATAGTTTTATCACCGTTGTTATAAGGAAATCTGTAAGAATTTTCAAGTAAATATTATATTTAATTTTGTTACCAAGGCAGCTCAGATCATCTGCTGATATATTCTGCTTCATGTTTTAGTGTTTAACCACTTGTGCCATTGAGAAGGAGGATTGAGAAAGAATTTGATAGCTCATTTGAAAAGAAAACAAAACATTCTTGAAGCAGAGAGGGACGAAGTGTGGACAGTATTTATTTATTTCTATTTTCATTATATAGCAATTTTAGAGCATATAAATTCAGTACTACATTGCAAAAATCTTACTCTTTTTTTCTGATATTAATCTTAATGGAAAATACAAATCATACATCCCATTTCTCTCCCTTCAATGCTTCAAAGAAGCTTGGAATTTGCTTCGGGAAAGGTACACAGAGAACAGTTGAAGACATTTGTCAGTGAGCAAATCGAAAGATGGATGCTTCTGCGGCAAACCTCATTGATCTATTGAGCTCTCTCGCGTTGCTGAAGAATTAGGATGGATTTGGAATTTCAAAGAAGATTTGGAGAACATGAAGGTAACTATGTGGATAATAAGAGCTGTGCTTGGTGATGCGCAGGTAGAAAGGCTACAAATCTCCAAGTTAGCGACTGGCTGCAGCAATGATTTATGAACCGGACTGGGTAGTCGATCCGGTCCAGCTGTTGGCCGGAATAAGGGCCGTTCATTTTCTTCCTCTAGACGTCTGAAAATTTGAGCCAGATATGAGTATTGGACCACCATTTGTCGTAAAGCTATTTAAAAGCCAAAAACTTGGGCGAGTAGAAGAGAAACGGTCGATTCTGGAGTTGGAGGAAAAATTAAAGGCATAGACATGACTGAAAACTAGATGAAGACAACCAAAGATGTAAATTTATTCTCTAAATCAAATCAAGTTTTGCATCGGCTTAAATTGCCTCACAAGCTCAAAAAAATCCTCAAGAGACTAGATCATGCGTGTTGCTAAAGTTAAGAATGATTTGAAATTAGAGTTCACTATAAAAGCTCCTATTCTCCACGGGGAGCAAGAAACATATACTCTTTATGCTAGGACATGAAGTTACTGAGAGGGCGGAGGAAAAGAACTGTACTAAGTTACTTACTGGACTCCAATTAATTATGGTAAGGACAATGTCTCACTACAACAATCTAGGCATTCGATAACTATTTTGAACCTACAGGAGGAAGGGGCTAATCCCTTAATTTATAGCAATCTTTATTGGGAGAGGTGCACAATTAATTGCCAACAATGCCTTGAACATGGTATTTTTCCCTAAAAGAGAAGGATATGTGCTCCAGCAAAAAAGAATTATTTTGAGCTGAACATGTGCTGTTTGTGTCTGATGATATTATTTAACTCTGATGTGGGGGGAACATTGGGTGTGCTAAGAGAGCATTATTGAGTTTGATGAAATCTGAGCTTCTTCGACTGTCAAGTTTTTCATATTCTTTCCCTATCAAAATATGAAGATAATATAAAAAGACACGTAAAGTTTTTTTTTTTGGGTAAAAAGACACGTAAAGTTCTTCTGTTGTTCTTTTTCCTCCTATCTAACCCTTGCCTCCCCACTTCATCAACTCACTCCTGTTCTTCTTCTTCCTTCCCCTTCTTCTTCTTCTTCTTCTTCTTCTTCTTCTTCTTCACATCGGTCCTCCTATGGTTCACAACATCTCTTTTTCATTCTTCTTCAGTCCTCCTACGGTTCACAGCATCGCCACCCACTGTTTTTTTTTTTCCGTCTCCTTCTTTACATAGGTCCTCCTATGGTTCACAGCATCTATCTCTACCCACTGTTTCTTTTTCATCTTCTTCTCCTTCTCCTTTTAATTTTGTAGCTCTTGAAAAGTCTAGGTTTGAATTTGGCCAAAAAGAAAAGAATTTTGTATTTGATCTGTTTCCCTCTACATAAAAAATGAAAAAAATTGACACAAAAAATGGAAAAAAATATCCCAGTCCACTTGTACTAGTCCAACCTGACTTGGGATTTACAGACCAGAACAAGGACTAACTTTTTCAGTTAGAGACCTTGCCTGGACCAGACCTTGGGTTACTAATGAACCCAGTCCGGCCTGGTCTTCACACAACCCTAACTACTAGAGTCCATTGGAACCCTCGTATCTTTACAAACGCTAGGCCTCTTCAATTGCTCTGCTTTGGCATCTCTTCCAATCTCAATAAAGAATCCCTCATCATTGCAATGCGTTCACATTTTTGATTGCTTTGCTTTAAGGATAAGATACGGACGGCAATTAGAGGGTGTGGATTGGCCAGGACTTGCTCATGTGCCAATGTTCAATTATATGGGCGAGCAAATAATCAGTTTCCTTATCATACATTTCAACGGTATTTAACTTTGACTCCATTCTTCTCTTTATGGATAGTTTCATTAATGTAGTCGGTTTAGGACCATTCACTAAATTTTATTTCATTCATCTATTTAGGACACAAATACCAAGTGCCTTTAGGAACAATTAATTAAAGCTCATTCAGATGTCCCAGTTCCTATCCTCCAATTATAATGATAAGTTCATTGCTTAAAACGCTTCAACTCTTTATTCTACTACATGGCATCTTCTTTGTTTTTTTTTTCAAGAAAAGATGCTGCTGCTGTTTCTTGTTAGATACCCATTCTTTGTATTAGGTTGAAAAGATCCAAATCTTAATTCTACTATTTTGAGTCACTTGGATTTTTCTTGTACATTATAGGATGTTTAAAGTCGTGGTTTGAATTTCTTTTAAAATGACTTTCACCTACAATAATAACTGTGTTAATGTTTTCTTTTGTTTTGAAATGAATGAATAAAACATTGCTGAAATTGTGAAATGGACTTCACATATTCCATGGATTTGATGTTGTGAAACTGTTGAATTGACGTGACACGTTTTTTTTAATTATATGCATCCTTCTTGTTGAGGAATTTGTTAGACACTATTAAACACTAAATGTGTGTATTTCTCTTAACATAAATTCAAACATTGATTCCTCACATTGTAAGGGGTTAATCTCTTCTATTAGTTTCAACTTTGATTGATTTATTGCCATTATTGTGGTTCTTGATGTCAATTTTATTGCTAAGAATGATTTTTGAAGAGTACAAGGAAAAAATGAAAAAGAAAGTTGTGTATGAAAAGTGTGGATAACAATTTCCTTTTGATTTAATTGGCCTTAACATATTCCTATGTTATATGTTTCAAGTTAGGTTAATCGGCAAATTTCTTACAGGAGGATACAATAAAGATTTTTGAGTATGAATTGCACTCTCAACACTTAAGTCAATACAATAATTACTTTTACAAAGTGACGATTTGACTTTATCTCTGTATGCATTCAAAGAGAAAGAAAATGAGTTTGATCTTGTTGCGTCTCCAAATGAAATGATGAAAAATGTATTTATAGACTATGGAGAGATCTCTTGAAGTGATTGGTACCTTTTATAGTAATATACCTCTTAGATAAAAAATCACAACCACGTGTTAGATTCACAAATCCTATCATAATTAAATAATCAATAATGATTTAAAATACCTTATACTTTGATTTATTAATTAGAGAGAATCCTAAATAAATTCAGCCGAAATGCATAAATTCTAATTTAAGCATACATTTTTATCAAATTCCTAATGATTTTAAATCAAACTTTGAAGTTCCTTGTTCAACTCTCAAAGACCCATCGTATATATAAATGGTGTTCGAAAATCAAATCTAAACATTTGATTTATATATATATATAAATCAAATGTTGATTAGTAGATGTTATTTTACAACATATGATATTGCATGTTGTGGTCATCAGAGATATTTCTTCATCAACAAAATGTTACTGGAAATGTGTTATTACAAGATATGAGCCATCTGATGACCAACTCTGTACCTATTTGGGTTTCAATTTGAGCCCCAGATGAGATACCTATGATGAAGAAAGGTAGTCATGAACCCTAAATCGAGTTCGTGGGTTGGTAGAAATAGTATACAGAAAAAATGCCAAGTGCATAATGATAGTGTGTGTGTATTGTGTAACAGATATGAGTAGTTAGCAGTAGCAATCTCATTAGCACAACTTTTGTTTTTGGGGCCTGTGATTAAACTGTGTTTTTCAAGCAATCAAGTAACCATCTACTCACTGATCACAATATTCTTTTACCAATGGGCGTCTGGTAGAGTTGACAAGGGTTACTACCAGCATTCTTCAGGATGAGGGTTCAAATCCTGGGGAGTGACAGCCGCGATAATTCTAAAGAGTTCACACGTATTTTTAATTTGAAAATCTCTGTCTCTCCCCAATCCCTCTCTTCCACAACGGACACGCACACCCCCTCTCACTTTTATGAAGCCATTTATTTATTAAAATGAACGAAGCATCAGTGCATTATTTTGACGTTGACGTTGACGTTGTCGGTTGACAGACGCATCGAATATCCTTTTTGCAATCAGCGTCTACTTCAAGCATCCTGAAACAGCCTTTTTGAATTTTCCTCTACTTGACTCTGGGAGGCACATCAACACATATCTCCCAGCAATTATTCATATAACTCTGCTCATACAAGCCCCTTTGGATTTGCCATCAAGTTAACCAATGGAAGTCATTGCTGACAAAGTCATTGGGCTACTGGGCTCTTTAGCTGCTAAAGAGCTTGAGCTTCTCAGCAACTTCCAAGATGATCTGGAGACGATGAAGAGGAAGATTACTGGAATCAGAGCCTTGCTTCGTGATGCAGAAAGAAAGGCAAAGAAAAGTGAAGCTATCAATGATTGGCTACAGAAGCTGAAAGATACGCTGCTTGATGCAGAAGACTTGTTGGATGCCTACTACACTGAGGAGCTAGCAAGGGAAGCGATAACCAAAGATAAAATGGCGAAAGAGGTACGCATCTTCTTCTCCAAATCCAACCGAATTGTTTGCGCTCACAAGATAGGTCGTAAAATCAAGGCAATTAGGATGAAACTAGATGACATATATGATGAGAAGAATCCATCTCTGTTGCATGAGGGCTCTTGGACTACTTCGAATGAGTCTAATGACTGGAGACAAACCGAGCCGTTTGTGAGCGACCAAGATGTTGTGGGGAGAGATGAGGAAAGGAAGCATCTTGTGAGTTCCCTTTTAAATCCTGATGTGCGAAATGACGTTTCGGTGGTTCCCATTGTTGGTATTGGAGGATTGGGTAAAACAACACTTGCTCAACAGGCGTACAATGATGTGGCTGCCAAAAACCATTTTGAACTTATGATGTGGGTTTGTGTGTCTGATGAATCCCATGCACTTAGCAATAACATGTTAGCTCAGAAGATTATTGAGCAGGAAACAAATACAAAGACGCATCAAGCATGCCAGGAACTAAGACGTAAAATTGAAGGGAAGATTTTTCTGCTTGTGTTAGATGATGTGTGGAACATTAAGGATCGTGGGGAATGGCTTAAATTAGAGAACTTGTTGAGGGGTGGAAGAAAAGGAAGCATGATCATTGTCACTACACGGAGTATGGAAGTGGCCGATACAATGGGCACACATCCGCCTCTTTCCTTGAAAGATTTGGATGAAGATAAATCTTGGATGTTATTTTGTAGGGTGGCTTTTCGGGATGGGAAAGAACCTGAGAATGAAGAGTTGGTTGTTATTGGAAAGGATATTGTGAGAAGATGTTCTGGAGTTCCACTTGCAATAAGAACCATCGGTAGCCTCTTGTTCACAAAAATGTTGGGAGTGAGTGAATGGTCAAATTTTAGGGATAATGAACTTGCAAATACGGATTCTGATGAGGAGAAAAAAACTCTTTTCCATCCTTAGACTTAGTTATGACCATCTTCCCTCCCATTTGAAAAATTGCTTTGCATTCTGCTCCCTCTTTCCAAAGGATTATTTGATTGAGAGAAAGGCACTGATTCAGCTCTGGATAGCCGAGGGGTTCATTATTCAACCCTTGAATAAAAATATGTGCTTGGAAGATGTTGGTGAAGAGTACTTCGAGCAGTTGTTGTCAAGGTGCTTGTTTCAAGATGTGAGGCGGGATGATTTTGGTGACATACAGTGTTGTAAGATGCATGACCTCATACATGATCTGGCACATTCAATCGCTAAAAGTGAATGTTACATTGTCACAAGTGAAAGGATAGAAGAAGAGGAATTTGGTGATGGGATTCGTCATGTGTCAAGTCATTTTGATGGTGACTGGGAGTTTCCATTTGGTAATGTCAAGACAAAAAAAGTGAGAACGATTTTGTCACCGAAAGGACGCTGCAAATTTAACCCAACTCACTCTCAGTCAAAACTTTTTCATCCTGCTACAACATCGCTTCCAAAGCACTTACGTGTATTGGACCTTAGCCATCAACGGTTGAAAGAAATTTCAGAGTGTATAGGGGACTTGAAGCATTTGAGATATCTTGACTTAACCGACAATCTCCTTGAGAGGCTTCCACAGGGAATTATCAAGTTGTATAACTTGTTGACCTTAAGACTTAACAAGTGTCGAAGTTTAACAGAATTGCCCAAATACATCAACCGACTAGTAAGACTCAGACATCTCGAATTTGATGGTTGTGATAGATTGATATGTATGCCACGTGGTTTGGGATATTTGACTAATCTTCAAACATTGACAACATTTGTGGTCGACCAACAGAGTGGTGGTGATGGTGCAAGGATAAGTGAGCTGCATGATTTGATCAGGTTGAGGGGATTGAACATCACAAGATTAGAAAGGCATCGGAGTAATGTGAAGGAGGTTGAGTCAGCCAAGTTTCTTCTTCACTTGCCTCATCTCAGAGAATTCGGCTTAGTTTGGTCGTCAATTTTACGTGAAGAATTTAGGGGAGGAGATATTCGTAACGATGAGATAATATTAGAAGCATTAGAACCTCCTCACACAATCAAAGCACTAAATGTTGAACGATTCAATGGAAAATGTTTATCAGAGTGGATGGGGAGTATCACATCATTGCAAGAGCTAAGGCTCTACAGTTGCACTTCTTTGGCATTACTTCCAGAGTCTATTGGAAGCCTCACATCATTGCAAAGGTTATATGTCTTTGGATGCTCTGCATTGGCATCACTTCCAGAGTCCATTGGAGGCCTCACGTCATTGCAAAGGCTATCTCTCAACAGATGCTCTGCTTTGGCATCACTTCCAGAGTCCATTGGAAGCCTCACATCATTGCAAAGGCTATCTCTCAACGGATGCTTTGCGTTGGCATCACTTCCAAAGTCCATTGGAAGCCTCACGTCATTGCAAATACTATATCTCAACGGATGCTCTGCTTTGGCATCACTTCCAGAGTCCATTGGAAGCCTCATGTCATTACGAACCCTATATCTCGATAGATGCTCTGCTTTGGCATCACTTCCAAAGTCCATTGGAGGCTTCAGATCATTGCAAATGCTATCTCTCTATAGATGCTCTGCTTTGGCATCACTTCCAGAGTCCATTGGAGGCCTCACATCATTGCAAAGGCTGTCTCTCAGCGGATGCTCTGCTTTGGCATCACTTCCAGAGTCCATAGGAAGCCTCACATCATTGCAATTACTATATCTCGACAGATGCTCTAATTTAGCATCACTTCCAGAGTCCATTGGAAGCCTCACATCATTGCAAAGGCCATCTCTCCACGGGTGCGCTGCTTTGGCATCACTTTCAAAGCCCATTGGTTAGGGCTTGCTCATACGTCACATGTTGTTGATATCTTGGAGGATGATTAAGCTTAGAGTGGCTTCTATTTTGACTTAACTAATTAAGGAAATGAGTTGAGGATGAAGACGAGATAATTTTAGAAGCTTTACTGTCGCTTCACAGTCACACAATCAAAGCGCTCCTTGCAAAAGGATTTTTCGGCAAGTGGTTGTGAGAGTTGACAGGGAGTCTCACATTATTGTAGAAGCCATCCCTCTCCAAATGCTCGGCTTTGACGTCATTTCCAAAATCTATTCAAGATGTCACATCATTGCAAGTGGAGGAAGAATTCATGAAAGCTCACTCAAATGTATCAATTTCTATCCTCCAATTTACATTGGTAATTTGGCAGCTCAAACCAAACACACACTTCAACTCTTTCATTTTCTTACCTGGCATTTGAATGCCTTTTTTCCTTGTCTTGCCGTCCTCACATTTTCGATATTCATGTACTGCAACAGGTTATTAGACTTTCTCTCTCTCTTTCCCCCCTTTTCACAGCATAATTTCACTTGTAATTCACTTTGTTTCCCACTTAGTTTTAATTTTGAAGTGGTCGAATGAATCAGCACTGAATATTTCTTTTTTAAAACTTGGTGGGTGATAGAGCTAACATAAATTTCTCCTACAAAAGAACAAAAAAAGTACTGGTTTATCAATTCCCAACGCTTTAAGCCTCACTAGTAATCAACCACCACAACCACGAACTATCACTACCGCGTGATTTTATTAATATGTGAAACTTACAATTAACAAAGATTCTCATACCCAGTAGGGCCTGAATAACTTGGCAATTGAATAATGAGGATTTCATAACTTGACCTAAATAACTTGAAAGTTTTTTTTAATCTTTTTTGGCTGTTTGTTTTACTACTAAACATCAATACCCAATTATTTATTATTCTTTCCCAATCTATCCCCATATAATTAGATTCTTATATGATTTATAAGCTATGTTGATCCTATTTCAATGTAAATGATTAGGAGGATGGATATTTGAGGAAACTACGCTCGTTTTTTCACAAGTAACTAGTTTACCTACTTTTTGTAATATACATGAATTACTCCTATATTCAAGACTCAATTTTCAAATCTTTCGTCAAATTCCTTTCTAACATTACAATCGTTATTTTCATTGTCTTACAGTGTCTTTTTTTTGGTGGGGGTGGGCTTTTGGAGGGTTGCGCTATAGAATTTGTATTGATATGTTGAATACTCACTCATTCATGAGATGATTAAACTCAGCATTATATTACTGTTCTAATCATGAGTGCGTCTAAAAGTTTTCTAATTATAATTGCATTCTAAAAAGAGTTGTCTTTGCAAAATTCTCACTTTCAAATGGCGAGATGGCGAGGCAAGAGGGAATAGGGAAAAGGAGGGGGGGACACATACACCCAGCATGGTTTGAACCAGCTCTGAATAATTAGCAAGGAAGTCAGTAAAATATACACCTCCTTGCCTGGAAGCAAATCATTGAAGAAGAATTAATGATTCAATATGCAATCTGATTCTGATTGATCAAGGTTGCCAACATAAACACCGACCAATCAACATACTACTCTAGCTGTAATATTAGCCCTGGTCTCAATTTGAAACCAATAAAAAGAAGCCAGTAGGCAGCTGTTCGCATCGGCTAATGAGAATTTAGTTTTATCCTATGATGATAGCAAGCACAATAATCTGAGTATGACCCCATCCTTGTGATAAAAAATCGACAGCCAGCAGCCTTCAAGAAGTTATCGTATGGGCTTGATGCTGGCAGTTGAAAGGTTTGGTACCTGTATGCTGCTGCACTAAGCATTGGAGTCGTCGGTGTCGCATCAGATATAGTGCCAAATTTTGGTTCCTGGAATGGATTTCCTGTCTGCAGTTTCAAATGGCAAGAGAATAAGATAACCTTGTTGCCATATTTTTGATGAACTTGGATAAATAGATGTGTGTTAAGTTATCCCCGGTTTAGTATGCGGAATTGATTTTGATGGAATTAGAAGTGGAACTGAAAGTGCAATTGGAAGTGGAAGTGGAAGTGGAAGTGGGTTTTAAAACTTGTTTGGTAGGATGGAAGAAGTGAGATATAATTTTTAATTAAAATGTATATATCTAGAGTGAAACTACCAAAATGCCCTTTGCAAACAAAAAAACTATTGTCGACTGAGAAGAACGGAGACGGAGAGAACCATCGTGACGGAGCGTTCGACCTTCGACGGAAAACAACGGAGCTGGAGAAAATCCATCGAGAAGCAACGGACGGAGAAGGGAGACGGCATCGTAATCGAACGAAGGCGACGGAGCGTTCCTTCATTTTTGCACAAATTTCAGTTCAACAAACAAAAAATCACTAATAAACAGAAGAAAAGGGAGACGACATCGTCGAAGGCGGCGGAGGTGTGGAGGCAGCGTCGTGGGTTTTTCACTGGAGGTGTCGAGGCAGCGTCGTGTGGAGGCTCCGGACAGTGAGGGTTGAAGGCAGCATCGTGTGAAGGTTGAACGGTGGTGAAGGCGAGAGGGCAAAATGGAAAAGACAAGAATTCGATGTAGCTGGAAGTGAGTTCCAGGGTTGAGCCTATGGAAGTGTCATTTCCATCATTTGATGGAATTGCCAATTCCATAGAAGCCACTTCAAACCAACCAAACAGACTTATTTTCTGGTTCCCACCCCAATTCCACTTCCATGCTTTTGATTCCATGCTACCAAACGTAGCATTATTATGTGATCAAAAGATAGGATTCCAAATATGTTGAAGGAAATAATAAAATAACAACTCTTAAAGATATGCTAACAAACTGATCCCTTAACTGCATTCACAATCCCACGACTGCTACTGTATCATCATGTTTAAATCAAGTCTGTAACTAGAATCTTTCCCTTTGTTGGCTTAAAATCTTTCGTTATCAAGTAGTCACATTGTGGTACTTTCCTACAAAATTATGCTTATCAATCAGTCATTTGCTAGAATTTAGCTTCACTTATTCTTAAATAGTTTCATGATGCTCTAAGCCTTTCTAGGATTAACCGAAAATTTCAAATTACATGTCACCTTCATTCCAGTTAGGACATTAGAACACTGATTGTACAAGTGAAAAATATCCAACGAGGAAATTGTTCTCTGCCTTAACATTCACTTTTATTGTGTTCATATCAGGACAGAAAATATGGCATGCTATTATATGGGAATTAAACAGCCAAAAGGAAGATTGATTAACCTACATACAGCAGAACTAAATTAGGTCCTATTTGTTCTAAATTTTAGAACAAAAGAAATAAAGGGCACCATAAGAAGACTGTTGAACAGTGGATTGTGAAGGCACCTCCTCTTTGCCCTGGTTGTAATCTTCAGCAGAAATGATAAATGGATTTCCTTGCACTGGCAGAGGAAGCAGGGAAGTGGACATCATCTGCTGCGTTCCCATGAGTAGGCCCTCACAATGTAGAGCCATTTATTTGTAAGGCTTGTCAAAGGGAGGTGAGACTGAAACCCTTGCAACTTGATTTGTTGTTTCCATAACCTACACAGATGATCATTTTTTCAAATTATGTATCACTTTGGTTTGAGAACAAAAGTGGTATGATTTATATCACATGAGAAATATTAGGAAATAGTGGGGGAGAGTTCAAGATGCATCCTTTTATTCACTAAAAGCTACAAAGCTCTGTAAACTCTTGTCCATGATGCATAACAATGACCCCAGCCTATCGATTTTATTTCAGGAAATATTTACCTGTCTGAATCTCATGCAAACTCACCTTCAATACAAGACATCAGTAAAACAGAAGCATGCCAAGTGTTCGTACTTATTGGAACATAAAAACTTACTGAACCCAAAATGTCATCAACACTGAGCAGGCTAAGACTTTCTGAAGGCAGCTGTGTTGGGCCATCTGTGCTTTCCAATTCGTGGGATGAATGGTTATCAGCAAGTGTAAACAATGGTATATCAACCTGAAGATTCTAAGTGTTTAATGTGAAGGGTAATATTAGATAAGAATGATCTTTAGGGCAAAAAACAGAAAATCTGTGCAAGTTACCGTATCAGATGATTTATTATATTTCAATCCAGCTTGGTAGATGCCTCCTGATGATTCGGTGGACAACTGAGCTTCCATTGGACATGGATTATCAGGTGAAAAATTACGAAGCAGCTTTTCTCTTATGTTTGATGGTCCCTGTTGCACAAAGAACTCAGAAGTTAGCACCACATATACCAAAAAATTGGACCAAGGCATAGCATTAGCAACAAGTCGTTACAGCTGCTGATTTTTCCACATTCTGATCTATCATGGTAGCAAATAATTATTTAGACTGGCTCTCAGTCAATTTTATAGCTGAAAGTGACTTTAAAGCATCTGCATCATCCTCCTTTGATCCATAAGGTTTACTTGGATGTCTTATTGTATCCATAACAACTAGCAGTTTGGTATCGTCAACAATTTGAAGACATGGATCAACCTGAAACAAGCATGAAAAATTCAGGCCTAAAGTTTTAATTTAACCCTATGGAAGACCTATAGATATGTTTAAAAGTATATTCAATTTGTAATATACAACGACTACATCACAATCTAAAGGTCATGAGCAACGTCTGAAAAATTCTAATAGGACAAATTATCAAAAAAGCTGCATCAAAGATATGATTCACATACTGTTTCATTTGAAAGTGTCATTTTAGCAATAGGAATGAGAGAAAGAGCACGTTGTATGCCTTGGCTATGAAAACAATCATGGATGTTGCCAATGTGAAGAGAGATCTGTGGCGCGAAGGCGGCAGCTGACCTGAAAAAAATAGTAAATTGTACTTGAAGTTGAAAACTTAACAGCTTAACAATGTTATGTACCATTGAATCAACTGGCACAAAGTTTTGGAGCAAGATTCCTCATCCCACTTGCATACACATCAATTGGAACCAAAACTAGTGGTTGACAATTCAAAGAATAGCCACCAATGGAGGGTTCTAACAGGTGGAGATTTTAATGGGCAAGGAAGTCAAGTGAAGTGAAGAAGTTGAACACTGCAGAATATAACTGCCCAAGACATCAACACTCCAAGGGCCAAATGAAGGAAACTAAAGTAGTATGGGATGCATTAATGATGCTCAAAAGGATATTCAAGTGGGTTTGTTCTCCTACCTAAGTAGCTAGCTTTTAGGGGAGAGTTCCCCATTCTACTTAGGTATCACTAAGAATGTCAAACAATTTTGAATTAGGTTTATCCATCATGAAGGAGAAAATAAGTTTTCCTTGAGGTAAAGAAAAATAAGAGAGAATTTTTGGCAAAGATTAGCTCCCATTCCTAACATATCTAACTTTCCCTTCATATATAATCTAAAAAAGCATACAACTTAATTTTGCCGAAAGAGTTACTTTGTCTTAAAGATCTAGTTTGGAATATAACATTAAAACATCTTCAAGAAATATACTGAGAGTTCCTTGTGCTAGTTCAGCTAGGAAAATTCAGAGGACTGCCAAGCAGAACGTCACTTCATATGCATTACTCGGTGACAAGAGAAAAGAATGGGAAAGAAATCATGCAATCTGTCTTCATGAGACATCAAACAATATCATAAACTGCTCTTAATGATCATCGTATTTGATAAACTACAAAGGACATAAAGATTCTACCCTTTTCTGCAAGAGAAATGCTTCTCAGGGTAAACGCCAACTGGAAACTTTGAATCAGAGCCTCATTAGAGGAGTTCTGCACTTGATACAATTTGCAAGAATCAGGCCAAACAAAATTAACATCAACTTAATAAAATAACAAGTTAAGGTTTAGAAAAGATCAGAACCTAAGAGAAATTATGTTATGGCCAAAAACTTAATAGTGAACCATTTATAATAACAATCAATTGTTGGAGCAGTTATGCGAACTTTTAAGTCACAATATGCTGTTTGAGGAAGTAAGTTGAGGTGATCCATCATGATTTTTATGGTTTCAAGTTTGAATAAGCCTTCATTATACTTAAATTAGATTTTTCTTATACCAATCTGTTTGAGTGGTCTTCAACTTGAGAACAAATACTTGAATGGCAAGTGAGACAGCTAAGTTAAATATGATCTGATATGGATTAGAGGGTTCAAACTTATCCCAAGTGTATTTCTCTTTATTTAATCAACCTAAGTAGATATGCACACAAGATGCTTGGCTAAATTAAGTCCCCTATAATAAGAATAATTATAATTCATCAATCAAACTCTAAGAGCTTTAGTCCAGAAACATTACAAAGACAGTAAGAGAATTAATGAATAACAATATAACGATCACTTACCATGATGATGACTACTTTTAGAATTCATAGTATGTTTTATCACAGATAGTTCTGATTAAGAATTTCCTAAAACAGGCAAATTTGATGAAAATATGATCTTGGTGTATATAAATTAATGAAAAAGCTGTTTCAATACCTTGCCCCGAGCAACTAGCAAGACAAGGCTGTAAGTATGGGCAATTGCTTGAAAATTTTCAGGCATATTCTGAGGAGAGAGGGACTGAATCCAGATTGATGATAGCAAAAGGTTAATCTGGTGACTACTCAGCCTAAGGGGTAATGCCTGTGACATTGCAGTAACAAGAGCTCGTTATTAATATTAGGTGATTAATTGATAAGATCTATTTCTGTTTTAGTAGAATGAAAAATTATCACCATTTGCTTATCAGAGCTGTTTTTAGTATTTTCTTCTCCAGATGCAGCTGCTTTGGGCTTCTTTACACTAGCAGCTCGATTGTAAGATGATTTCAATCTGTTCATCACGGAAGGACTGCTGATGTTATCCTTATCTATAGAGTCACTGCTAGTCCTTCTTCTACTTTGAGTCCGACTATAAGTTGATGATTCACGGCCTTAAGTCGTCTCAAGGTTCAATAAAAAATTACCTAAAACTAATGCAATATAGTGCACTAACTCTAGGATCGTTCTCTTATCAAGGAACCTTTATTTTAAATCCCTAAGTTAAACTAAGTGCTAAAAACATGTTCGGAAAGAAGGGCTTTTTATAAAATTGATTTTCTTTGCTAAAAGCCAAATGCATAAAATTCAAACTACAACTAATTCTTTGTGGATTTTTCGGGAATAAAGAATGCCCTTGGTGATAGAGAAGTAACTATCCTTACTCAAAAATAATTATGGGAGTTGAAAATTCATTAAACCTTTTGCAAAACCTCAAGTTAACACTTGAGTCCAATATTCTCAATCGGTGATAGCTCCTACGAACATAGCTAACTATCACTTATTGAGATATTGCTAAAAACCGTTTAACGCACAATTAAAATCGGAATAATGCAATATTAGTCTTCTCAATATGAAATGCGAAACAGCCATTTCAAGGCACTAAATAATCATATTAACTAGACAATAACACGCTAATTAACATAATTAAATTGTTGTCATCAAGAAATCCATACACATATGCTTCACATTGCATAATCCAAAATCAATTGTGAAAATCAATCCAAACAGAGACAAATAAACATTCATCCTAATTCCAAAATCATATACAATCATTCCTACTTAATTCTAGACTAATGGAACGATAGAAACACTCTTCTGTGTATATCAGTGAACTCTTGTCAACAACTCCATCAGGAGGCAAAACAATTAGCCGCATTCAAAGTTAGCTCCAACGAGCTCAATATGCTCAGCCATAATAGCAACAAGAAGAGGACAAAATCTGGAAAATAACGGTCTCAATTCCCTGCGCCTCTGCCTCTCGTGAAGATGATGATGATTCTCGCTCAAAGCTGCTGGACTGTGAACTAGAAGAGAAGATGCAGCTGGTCTTGCGACGGATGACGCAGCGGCTCCTGGAAAATGGAGTCTCCCGTGTGTGTGATCGAAATCTGTGGTGGCGTCTCCAGGAGCGAAGGTCAGAATCGATAGGTGAGGTCGAGTGTGCGTGAGTCTCCAGGTGCTCTGCTCTACTGTCTTCTGCTCTTCCGCGTTCTGCCTCTTCTCCGTCAACTCTCTCGCAGGTTGCGGCGTGGAATGGTGGTCTGGTGCGTGGGTGGAGAAGAACGACTGGTGGCGGCGTTGAGCAATGGCTGAGTGAATGGATGGAGGCGTGGCGGCGTGAATTGATAGCACCTGAAATATGAATGGAGGGGAGAAAAGAAAGAAGCAGAGAACAGAAAGAAAGAAAGATAGAAAGAAAGAAAGGAAGAAGAAGAAGAAGAGGAAGAAAGAGAAAGAGAAACAGAAGAGGAGCAGAGGCGAGAAATCAGATACACATTTTATAGATGGATTGTTCACGTATTACATTCTGTTATATATACTCTTCCGCTCATGTGAATCCGGCGTGAACTAACAGACGTCAAACAGAAAATGAACATGACAGCTGGTAGTTGAGGCAGTTCACTAATATACCCTTAGTGCCATATCA
>JANTPZ010137817.1:25739-37780 GCA_025593235.1 Vachellia pachyceras
ATTCTGTAACTCTGTTAGCTGACCGCGCAGCTCCTGGATTCCTTCCATGTCAGCGGATAATGTCGCGAAACTACGATCCATCTCTGTCATTATGCGTTACGTCCTTAAGCATGGCGTGTGATCTGGTGCTGTCTGCCATTGTCAGGACCGGTGTGCTCTGATACCACTGATAGCACCTGAAATATGAATGGAGGGGAGAAAAGAAAGAAGCAGAGAACAGAAAGAAAGAAAGATAGAAAGAAAGAAAGGAAGAAGAAGAAGAAGAGGAAGAAAGAGAAAGAGAAACAGAAGAGGAGCAGAGGCGAGAAATCAGATACACATTTCATAGATGGATTGTTCACGTATTACATTCTGTTATATATACTCTTCCGCTCATGTGAATCCGGCGTGAACTAACAGACGTCAAACAGAAAATGAACATGACAGCTGGTAGTTGAGGCAGTTCACTAATATACCCTTAGTGCCATATCATGAATGGCGACAATGGATGATGGCGTCCTCCGGGGAAAAAATGAATGGAGAAGAAGCGGCAGCTGGGCAAAGTCTCCTTTCCGAATGAATGAGGGTATGGGAATTCAAAAATTGAGGGCTCCAGGCGTTGTCTCTCTCTCTCTCGGCGCTCCAAAACGCGGTGGACTCACTTGCCATTTAACAAATTCGAGAACCAAGTTGCATTAATTTGTAGGCCCTTTTCTGTCATTTTCTGTATTTGATAAGTTCCCTCTAAGTATTTACAATGCAAGAATTAAGCACCAAATAATATCAAAAGTTCAAAAAAATATTGCATGAATGAATTATCTATTTAAGACTATTTTACCCCTGATTGGATTCAATTCAATAAAAACGATTTTATTTTAAATTAGTGTTTAATTATGTAATTTTAATTTAAAAAATGTATCAAAATTCTTAAATTATCTATGAAAGAAGTGTGTAAAGTTGACTTCAACCTGTTCACAATGGAGTTATCACTGGTCTTTGCAACCTCATCAAACATGGTTCTGTTATGGTTATCTTCTGGAAAAACCGGTTTCTTCCTATCCATTTTCTGAAATGGTGCAGCTGAAGAAGAAAACACAGACACATTTCTGGACAGTGTCCTCGGAACATTGGCTCCCTTTGCTGAGGAGGGGACTGGACAAAAAGGTCGAGGACAAACTGATGATGGCACAAGAACAACGGAAAATATGCGGTGTGCCTCAACCCTGGTTTCATGGTCTGGATGGACCATTGCTAGTAGTAACTGGTGAAATAGTGCCTCAGGAAATGCCTGGAGAGGTCCGAGTGTCAAGTTTGCAAATGAATAGAGAGAGAGAGAGAGATAGAGAGAGAGAGTTGAAGAAAGTGAGAAAGAAGCAAGAATAAATTATTCAATTATAGCCAAAAATTGGGAGAAAGTTTAGAGATTAATGTATTATTGCCTTGTTCTGGTATGACAAATTTGGTATTGATGCTGCTATTTGACCAGTTCTGTAAACTGCATAAATCAAGGTTCTGGCCATAACGGTGATGTTAGTCATATTTTCCAACAATACATCCATCATATCAATAATAGGACTGCGTCTCCAATCTGTATAGCAGCAGTATAACGCAGGACCACCCAAAAAGAAATTATAGAAAATAGACATCCAAAGCTAATATATATATATATATATAAATAGACACACATATAAATTGTATAACATATTGTGACCTTGAGTGATAACTGCGACAGGCATTCATCTTCCCCTTGTCGGTACATTTGGTTCCGTTGGATAACTTCAGCTCAGCCCCCAGGTTTGAATCACCAAAAGAGCAGTGTATGCTTTTCCTTAGGTGTCTCATCATATCACTCAGTGCACCAATTATAGCCACAGATTGCTGAACCTTTGTCTGTTTAGCAAGCAGGATGATAACATCAACAATGTCGAGCTGCATATTAGGTTATTTTAAGACATTCTTGTGATCAAGGTGCTTGACTAAAATGGATAATAGAAAGTGTGGATTCTGCCCTGCAAATTACATTGAATTTAAAAATAAACTGTTCAAAGAAAAATAAAACTTAGCAGGCAAAATTGATCTAGAATCTGTCAAATTTTAGAGCACTGAAGGAAATAAATACCCAAGTTTTCAATAACTAACTGCATTTCCAGCAACACTGGAAGAGCAAATCCATGTTTTGGAGACCAGAGATTGTTTCAAAATAGCGGAACAAGGATTCGAAAACACGTCGAACAGTTGTAGCCTCTTTGGCCAGCTTTGCCATATTACGTAGGCAAACCCTAGACCAAAACCCAGGGTTCACAACATCTTCCCTGTAGATAATAAAATGAAAAATTAAAAAATAAGTTATAAACAGTAAAAGGGATTGATTAGTAAATCAGAAGATAAACCACCATCACGAGAATGATAATTACACAGGCGCGTTAACTTGTCCTTTCTCATTCACCACCATGCTCCAAGAAGTAATTCTTGTCAAATGCATATTTTCAGAATCTTTCTCAACATCGCCATAATTTTCCGACACAACTGAAACAACCTGACTTAAAAAGAAGAATGAAACTGTAAAAGAGATGTTGTGTAAAACATAGATGTTCACTTTTAAAATAGGTTTCTTTTACTCCAAAACCCACAATGGCTAAAAACTGAACATTCATGTTGAACATGAAAGCAGTGTAATAGTTGTAAAAATCAGAACTATATAATTCATCTGATCAGGAGAAAACAGAATTCTTGCATTACCTACTTATGAAAGATAGAGTTCCAATTTCGGGGAAAATCTTAGAGCATTTGAGGAGTATTTAAACAATGGATAATTGTTAATCTAGAAAAGTCTACAATAATGGATAACTTAAAATGCATAACAGATGACATTTACATTGTCAAATATGTGAAAATTCACCCATGAACCAAACCTGTGTCAACACAAAATTACTAATTAACCAGTTTACTCTGCTAAACCATCTGGGTGAGAGTAGAAATTAGCTTATAAAAAAGAGAGATTAACACCTTAATTTTATTCATTTAGCAATTTATGACTTCATGAGCAGGCAAGTGTCTTTTATTAAAGATATCATGGCGAGGGAGCATTTTGCAACGACACGAATAAAGTCAATATAGCAATAAATGAAGAGTAAGATTCAACCTTATACTTCATTAACTTTGTTTTAAATTTAACAATTTTTAGTATTTACCTTTATTTAATAAACATTATACCCCATAAATACAAAGTCGATATAGTAATAAATGAAAGATAAAATTCTACGTTCATTTAAAAAATTTAATGATATAACTTATAAATATAATAAAAAAAATTCTATCTCTACAGCATATAAGAAAGCATTTGAATTACCATTGATGAAAGAGTCTACATGCCAGAAGCACGCAAATGTTGTACTTTTTCTTCATCGTCCGTTTCTTGAGCTAGAAGGCAAAGTTTTAAAATTAATCCATCTAGATTTAACATATAGGTGCCATCTAAATTAATTCATGAAGCTGACACCTGAGTGATCATTTTGTTTGAATTGCCAGATATTAAATTCTAAATGATTGATGAGAAAGTTACATCACCATTGTTATAAGGAAATCTGTAAGAATTTTTAAGTAAATATGCTATTATAATTTGTTACCAAGCAGCCCAAATGCATCTGCTGATATATTCTGCTTCATGTTTAGTGTTTAACCACTTTTGTCATTGAGAAGAAGGATTGAGAAAGAATTTGATAGCTCATTTGAAAAGAAAACAAAACATTCTTGAAACAGAGAGGGACGAAGTGTGGACAGCATTTATTTATTTCTATTTTCATTATATAGAAGTTTGAGAGCATATAAATTCAGTACTAAATTGTAAAATCTTACTCTTATTTACTGACATTAATCTTAACGTAAAACACAAATCATATATCCCATTTCTCTCCCTTCAATGCTTCAAAGAAGCTTGGAATTGGCTTCGGGAAGGGTACACAGCGAACAGTTGAAGACATTTTTCAGTGAGCAAATCAAAAGATGGATGCTTCTGCCGCAAGCCTCTATTTAGCTCTCTCCCATTGCTGAAGAATTAGGATGGATTTGGAATTTCAAAGACTAATTGGGGAACATGAAGATAACTATGTGGATAATAAGAGCTGAGCTTGGTGATGAGCAGATAGAAAGGCTACAAATCTCCATGTTAGCACGACTAGCTGCAACAATAAGTGGCGGTCTCAACACCCTGATTTAAGGGGTATAAACTGGACGGTCGATCCGGTCGAGCTGTTGGCCGGATGTAAGAGCCGTTCACTTTCTTCCTCTGGACGTCTGAAAATTGGAACCAGATTGGACCACCATTAGTCGGTTAAGCTATTTAAAAGCCAAAAACCGGGGTGAGTAGAGTAGAAGAGAAACGGTCGATTATGAGAGTTGGAGGAAAAATTAGAGCATAGACATGACTGAAAACTAGATGAAAATAGCCAAAGATGTAAATTTCTTCTTCTCCAAATCAAATAAAGTTTTGCATCGGCTTAAAATTGCTTCACAAGCTCAAAAGAATCCTTAAGAGACTAGATCATGCATGTTGCTAAAGTTAAGAATGATTAGAAATTTATTGAATCCGCTATAGAAGCTCCTGTTCTCTACGGGGAGCGAGAAACATATACTCGTTATGCTAGAACATGAAGTTATTGGGAGAGAGGAGGAAATGAATTGTAATCTAAGTTACTTACAGGACGCTAATTAATTGTGATAAAGACAATGTCTCAGTACTAGTACTAATAGTTTTCATATTTGGAATTGGATGATTGAGAAAAGACTGCACTTACTCAAAAGTTTACAACAATCTAGCCATTCAAAATTATTTTGAAGCTAATGGAGGAAGGGGCAAATCAAGGGTCAAAACTTTGTCGGGAGAGGTGCACAATTAATTGCCAAATTGACCATGATTTTTTTCTAAAAAACGGACATATGCTCTAACAAAAAAGAATTTTTTTTGAGCTGAAAATGTGTTGTTTATATTTGGTGATGTTATTGAGCTTGTTTTGGCAACGTGTTTGGAAAAATTAAAAGTGTTTTAAATAATTTTTTTATAAAATAAGATAATTTATTTACACATTTAACTCGTAAATGGTAAAAACACTTTTCTCTCGACTGTCAAGTGGGTCTATTAGCTCTGATGTTTGGGGGGGGGGGATTGGGTGTGCTGAGAGAGCATTATTGAGATTGATGAAATCTGAGCTTCTTCGACTGTCAAGTTTTTCATACTCCTTCCCTATCAAGATATGAAGATATTATAAAAAGACACGTAAAGTTCTTCTTCTGTTCTTTTTCCTCCTACCTAATCTTTCATTACTGTTTTTATAGAACTAAACTTTAATTTCCTCTCGCAAATAAAGTTGTTTTTACTATGCAAGTAATCATTTAACTGTCTGCTTTCCAGTAACATTCCATTGGACTAATTAAACATTCACTAAGTTTTATTTCATTCGTATATTTAGGACACAAATACCAAGTGCCTTTGGGAACAATTAATGAAAGCTCATTCAGATGTCTCAGTTTCTATCCTCCAATATAATGATAAGTTTGTTGCTTAAAACGCTTCAACTCTTTTACTTGCTTGGCATCTTCCTTTTTTTTTTTTTAAAAGAAAAGATGTTGCAACTGTTTCTTGTTGGGCACCCATTATTTGTATTTGTTTATTTCTATTTCTACAATTTTGAGTCACTTGGATTTTTCTTGTACATTATAGGATGTTTAAAGTCATGGTTTGAATTCTTTTAAAATGGCTTTTACCTACAATTATTGTGTTAGTGTTTTCTTCTGTTTTGACATGTTTTTTTAATTATATGTTTCCTTTTTGCAGAGAAATTTGTTAGGCATTATCAAACACTAAATATAGATACATCTCGCAATATAAATTTAAACATTGATTCGTCACGTTATTAGGGATCAATCTCTTTTATTAATCCCAAATTTTGATTGGTTTGTTTCTTGACGCTGAATTTATTGGTCCGGATGATTTTCTCAAAAATACAAAGAAAAAAAAATGAAAAAGGAAGTTATACATGATAAGGGTGGACAACACTTTTCTTTTAGTTTAATTCATATCCACGTATTCTTCAATTATATGGGGTCCGTTTGGATAGTCCGTTGAAAAAACGGATACATATTTCGAGATAGTTTATGTGAGAGGAATATTATCTCTGTAAACGCACCCGTTGATAAAACAGATTTATCAAACAGAGTTATGATGTAAATTGCATTAACCCATAAATTTCGTACAGAATATAATAAAGATATTTTAGTATATATTGTACTTTCAAGTCGCCGTTTCCATCAGCCATTGATGGAGCAGCTGTAAACGCGTAGTGGGATGTGGTCCCGTTCCCATCAACTCACGACGGAGGAGTAGCTGTAAACGCGTAGTGGGATGTGGGTCCCTCATATCATCTTTTATTTGGAATCTCCATTTCCTAAAGAAAGAAAATTCATCTGGTAGGAGTTGTTGGTCAAAATTAAACAATCACAGGCATAGGATACAAAGTATCCTAAGAGTGATAGGATATTGAAACTTTTGATGCGTTTTTTTCTTTGAACAATCTTCTAATTATATTCCTATTTTTTAAAAAGAAGTTTGAATTTCATCTTAAAAGACAACGGAGAAAAAAATAATTGTTTCATGATCACTTAAGGCAGCTGCTTTTGAGTCCGCTTGGGGATGCGACAGGGAAGTACTTATTAAAACAACAATAGTTTCTACAAAGTGATCATTTAACTTTATCTTGGTATGCATTTAAAGGGAAAGAAAATGAGTTTAATCTTGTTATGTGTGTCCAAATGGAGTGATGAAGAAGGTATTTATACAATATGGGGAGATAACTTGAAGTGGTTGTTACCTTTTATAGCAACACCACTTAAATAAAAAGTCACAACCACGTGTTAGAGTCATGAATCCTATCATAATTAAATAATCAATAGTGATTTGAAATATCTTATACGTTAGAATCCTAAATAAATCCAGCAAAATGTATAAATTCTAATTTAAGCTTATACATTTTTTCAAATCCAAGGCTTATAGGCCTTATTTGATTTTTTTAATTTTGTGATTTTACCTATATAACCTCTCTTTTCTCTCTTTTCCGGCCTAATCGTTTTCTCCCTATTAAGTAGAGATCCCAATAATTTAAGTAGACATAGATTTTGACATATGATGCCTTGGGAATTTGTAATTAAGAAATTGAGGTACACATACTTCAATTTTTGTTTTTAATGACAAAGGGGTATTATGGTCTTTTTAATAATATTTAGAAATCTCTAATTAAGTTTGTAAGTCTTATTATAAATTTGATAAATTTGTAGTTATGAATTATGATTTGTGTATTTCGATTGAATTTAATAAGAATTTTCTCTATTAATTATTAATAAACACAAATAAATAATTAATAATTATTTAAAATAATTTTTTAAAGAGTTACATAACAGAGAGATATGATTTAGAATCACAGCTGCGTAAACTCGTTTGACTATTGAGACAAAATGACTGTGATCAGGAATTTTTTTTTTTTGCGCCATCAATTTGTTGAAGGAATTTAAATAAACAGAATTTTGGTCATCTGGCTTATTATGATTTTTGCATTAAATGTACGAAGAATTTGTTGCAGATGCACTACGTTTCATGCCCACTGTAACACACATCTACGTGCTTGTTTGGGAAGTTGGTTCTCCCAAACATATAAGTCAAGATAAAATCATTTTAAAATCTATAAAAATATCTCGAAATTCATAAAAATCATTTAAAAATTTATAAATCCCTTTCTTCTAACGGAATTTTTTTCCCTCAACGGTGTTTTCAAACATACACGTACACACTAAATTCGAGCTTAGCATTGTCTCTCACTATCTTCCTGAAGAAGACAGGAACGAAACAATGAGTTTCTAGGATTATTATCTGTAATAAAAGAAGGAGGGTTTGCGAGAGAAAAGGGAATAGATAACGACGTGGAGGAGGGAAAGTGGTACGTGGCAGGGACGTAACAACTAATGAGAGACAGGGACATAAGAAATCTTAGCCGAGATCCGCTTTATCTATAAAACTGCAACGTGTCTAACATGGGACATCCATTAATTTTGGATGTAAACATTCTGATTCTGTGGCCGTCACACTCGTGAGATTCACGCCTTGCGAGTCTCATAAAAGACAGCCGTCTGGTTGGGTCGTGCATTCACGCCCTTGCTCTCGAGTGGCGGCCTCACCAACTCCCCGTGTGGGTCTTCTGGAACCTCCCCTATTTCCTCTCCCCCACTTCATTCCACAGGAATGCTTTCGGCAGTGCTGGACACCTTCTCGTTTGTCATTAGTCGTCAGGTGGGACCGTCTCTGCCCACTCCTTTGGGAACAACAAATTAAATAAAAAAAGAAATATAAAGAGGAAATGACTTTTTTAACACTTTCAAATAAAATTCATTACCTTTTACAAGTTATTCATACGCGTTTCGACAAGGGGAGATAAGAACTTGACTTTTGACGTTGACGAATGACAGACCCATCGAATATCCTTTTGCTCCCATTGAATATCGTTTTTGCAATCAGCCTTTTGAGGCATCCTGAAAATGCTATAAATTCGCCGAAGCTTGGCTCTGGGGAGGCACATCAACACGAATCTCCCAGCAATTATTCATATAACTCTTCTCATACAAGCCCCTTTGAATTTGCCATCGAGTTAACCAATGGAAGCCATTGCTGACAAAGTCATTGGCCTACTGGGCTCTTTAGCTGTTAAAGAGCTTAAGCTTCTCAGCAACTTCCAAGATGATCTGGAGACGATGAAGAGGAAGATTACTGGAATCAGAGCCTTGCTTCGTGATGCAGAAAGAAAGGCAAAGAAAAGTGAAGCTATCAATGATTGGCTACAGAAGCTGAAAGATACGCTGCTTGATGCAGAAGAGTTGTTGGATGCCTACTACACTGAGGAGCTGGCAAGGGAAGTGATAACCAAAGATAAAATGGCGAAAGAGGTACGCATCTTCTTCTCCAAATCCAACCGAATTGCTTGCGCTCACAAGATAGGTCGTAAAATCAAGGCAATTAGGATGAAACTAGATGACATATATGATGAGAAGAATCCATCTCTGTTGCATGAGAGCTCTTGGAGTACTTCGAATGAGTCTAATGAATGGAGACAAACCGATCCGTATGTGAGCGACCAAGATGTTGTGGGGAGAGATGAGGAAAGGAAGCATCTTGTGGGTATCCTTTTAAACCCTGATGTGGGAAATGACGTTTCGGTGGTTCCCATAGTTGGTATTGGAGGATTGGGTAAAACAACACTTGCTCAACAGGTGTACAATGATGTGGCTGTCAAAAACCATTTTGAGCTTAAGATGTGGGTTTGTGTGTCTGATAAATCCCGTCCACTTAGCAATAACATGTTAGCTCAGAAAATTATTGAGCAGGAAACAAATACTAATCAAGCATGCCAGGAATCACTAAGACGTAAAATTGAAGGGAAGATTTTTCTGCTTGTGTTAGATGATGTGTGGAACATTAAGGATCGTGGGGAATGGCTTAAATTAGAGAACTTGTTGAGTGGTGGAAGAAAAGGAAGCATGATAATTGTCACTACACGGAGTGAGAAAGTGGCCTATACAATGGGCTCACATCCGCCTCTTTTCTTGAAAGATTTGGATGAAGATAAATCTTGGATTTTATTTTGTATGGTGGCTTTTCGGGATCGGAAAGAACCTGAGAATAAAGAGTTGGTAGCTATTGGAAGGGATATTGTGAGAAGATGTTCTGGAGTTCCACTTGCAATAAGAACTATCGGTAGCCTCTTGTTCACAAAAAGGTTGGGAGTGAGTGAATGGTCATATTTTAGGGATAGTGAACTTGCAAATATGGATTCCGATGAGAAGAACAAAATCTTTTCCATCCTTAGACTTAGTTATGACCATCTTCCCTCCCATTTGAAAAATTGCTTTGCATTCTGCTCCCTCTTTCCAAAAGATTATTTGATTGAGATAAAGACACTGATTCAGCTGTGGATAGCCGAGGGATTCATTATTCAACCCTTGAATAAAAATATGTGCTTGGAAGAAGTTGGTGAAGAGTACTTCGAGCAGTTGTTGTCAAGGTGCTTGTTTCAAGATGTGGAGCGGGATGATTTTGGTGACATAGAATGTTGTAAGATGCATGACCTCATACATGATCTAGCACATTCAATCGCTAAAAGTGAATGTTACATTGTCACAAGTGAAAGGATAGAGGAAGGGGAATTTGGTGATGGGATTCGTCATGTGTCAACTCATTTTGGCGGTGCCTGGAAGTTTCCATTTGGTAATGTCAAGACAAAAAAAGTGAGAACGATTTTGTCGCCGGAAGGACACTGCGAATTTATCCCAACTCACTCTCAGTCAAGATGTTTTCGTCCTACAACATCGCTTCCAAAGCACTTACGTGTATTGGACCTTAGCCATCAACGGTTGGAAGAAATTTCAGGGTGTATAGGGGACTTGAAGCATTTGAGATATCTTGACTTAACTGGCAATAGCTTTCAGAGGCTTCCTCATGGAATTACCAAGTTGTATAACTTGTTGACCTTGAGACTTAATCAGTGTCCAAGTTTAACAGAATTTCCCAGATACATCAACCAACTAGTAAGACTGCGACATCTCGAATTGGATGGGTGTAATGGATTGATATGTATGCCACGTGGTTTGGGATGTTTGACTAATCTTCAAACATTGACAACATTTGTGGTCGACAAACAGAGTGGTGGTGATGCGGCAAAGATAAGTGAGCTGCAAGATTTGATCGGGTTGAGGGGATTGAACATTAAAAGATTAGAAAGGCATCGGAGTAATGTGAAGGAGGTTGAGTCAACAAAGTTTCTTCTTCACTTGCCTCATCTCGGAGAATTGGGCTTAGTTTGGTCGTCATTTTCACGTGGAAAATTTAGGGAAGAAGATAAGCGTAACGATGGGATAATATTAGAAGCATTAGAACCTCCTCACACAATCAAAGCGCTAACTGTTGAACGATTTAATGGAAATTGTTTATCAGAGTGGATAGGGAGTCTCGCGTCGTTGCAAGAGCTGAGGCTCTACGATTGCACTTCTTTGGCATCACTTCCAGAGTCCATTGGAGGCCTAACATCATTGCAAAGGCTAACTGTCAACGGATACTCTTCTTTGGCATCACTTCCAGAGTCCATTGGAGGCCTCACATCATTGCAAACGCTATATCTCGGCGATTGCTCTGCTTTGGCATCACTTCCAGAGTCCATGGGAAGCCTCACATCATTGCAAACACTATCTCTAGTCCATTGGAGGCCTCACATCATTGCAAACACTATCTCTCGGCGATTGCTCTGCTTTGGCATCACTTCCAGAGTCCATTGGGAGCCTCACATCATTGCAAAGGCTATCTATCCGCGATTGCTCTGCTTTGGCATCACTTCCAGAGTCCATTGGAAGCCTCACATCATTGCAAACGCTATCTATCGACGATTGCTCTGCTTTGGCATCACTTCCAGAGTCCATTGGAAGCCTCACATCATTGCAAAGGCTATCTATCCGCGATTGCTCTGCTTTGGCATCAATTCCAGAGTCCATTGGAAGCCTCACATCATTGCAAACGCTATCTCTCGACTTTTGCTCTGCTTTGGCATCACTTCCAGAGTCCATTGGGCATCACTTCCAGAGTCCATTGGAAGCCTCACATCATTGCAAACGCTATCTCTCAACTTTTGCTCTGCTTTGGCATCATTTCCAGAGTCCATTGGAAGCCTCACATCATTGCAAATGCTATCTCTCCACGGATGCTCTGCTTTGTGTCACGGGGCCATTACTCTCTCCCCCAAAAGACGTCTTGTGAGGGCGTGCAGCGCGCCCGCTTATATAGCCCAGCACCTTCCCGAACCTTTTCGATGTGGGACTTTGACATTCTCCCCCAGCCAATCAGTGAGTGACCTCACCGCGGGGGCCCACCAGTAACCTCGCCGGTGTCCGGAGGGTCCACCGTGGACCGAAGGTTCGGGGCTGGCTTTGATGCCACTTGTCACGGGGCTATTACTCTCTCCCCTAAAAGACGTCTTGTG
>JANTPZ010137821.1:0-11429 GCA_025593235.1 Vachellia pachyceras
GAAATCTGTAAAAGCTATAACTTCCTAAACATAAATCACATTTCAAAACCTAGGTTTTACCTCGGAATCTGTGAAACCTAGGTTTCAAACCTAGCATCCAAACCAGCCCTTAGTGCGTTTGGGAATCCGTGGAAGAAATGAGTTTACGGATTCCGAAAAAAATTTATGGATTTTGAGATTTTTTTACAAATTGTAAGATGTTTTTTACGGATTTCAATATACTTTTTGTATTGGCACTGTTAGGGAAAAGATTTCCTAAACATGCACTAAACTTATTAACCAAACAAGACAACACCACATAAAAAGAAAACAAAAATGCTTATTCTTTTGTGTTCTTTTTATTACGTTGTTTTGCATGGATTCAAATTACACAGATCCAAACACCTCCATCTAGTTTCGTATTTTATTATTTTACTTTGAATAACATATTCATCATCCTTTTCCCACGCAAATTTTAGAACTTTTTTTGTTGCCCGTCCGGTCTCCGGAGCTTCGTCCCGACTAATCCGAACTCGACCCATGTCGCACATCAGGAAAGGTGGGAAGGTATCCCAACGGTGGCAGCTGCACTTACAGGGCTCGAATTCAAGACCTTACTTAAGTTGGAATGAGCCGCTTTCCACTCGATCCAACTAACTGTTGGTGTAAATTTTAGAACTTGATCCTACGTAAAATGTCATGCGAGGCAAATTTGTGATCCTATGGGCCATCCATAAGCAAATTGTTGTTCTAGGCTTTTACTACAATTACAAGATTTTTTTTTGGTACAACTACAATTACAAGATTGACCCTTTGGAAACTCCTTTAATATCCTATGGGCCATCCATCAGTAAGTTGGGCCCAGTGTGTTCCCCTCTATTGGGCTAATTGTGTCCATATCAAGTCCCAATGTCAACTTTGTTAAACCAAGTTCAGATTTAGTTTGTCCCAAGAAAAAGGTTTAGATTTATCTTATCAATTAAAGTTAGTTGTACCAAAGAATTAAACTATCAATTTTCATAACATAACGAACTAATATTTAAATCCATCAGTAAAAAGATACTCATATTCAGTGAATGACAATTCACTGAATAGGCACCAAAACCATTTCCTAATCCCATTTACGTAGAGAAAGTGTCTCGATGCTAAGTTTAGTTACAAATTTTAAATCAAAATCGTTGAAACTTTATTCAAACGTTATGTGTGAATCTTACCACAACAATAAGCATTGAAATTATGGTTTGTATACTCTAAGGTAAGGGTGTGCATAGATCAGACTGAACCGAGTTTATACCCAACCCAAGGTTTGGTTTGGTGTAGACTTTGAGTTGTACGCAAGATTAAAAAAAAAGATTAGATTGGTTGGTTTAGATTGAAAACCGATGAATCGATCACATGTTTGGTCTAGTTTAGCTCTTAAATCGTTGGAGAAGCAAACCAAAACAACCCACGCTAAATCGACATAAATCAATCGTAACTCAGGTGACTCGCTGGTATAGACAAGTTACATGGGTTAGATTTAAAAAAATATAAAAAAACAAGGAAGAAGTTGAGGTCGACATCACTCAACTTTGTAGAAGGACGTGGATGAAATGAGGATGGAGGTGTCACAGCAATTGCGGAAGAAGTTGTGGAGGAAGAGGTAGAACGTGGCGTTGACGGTGATGGGGTTGATGTGAACAAATTGGGGGCAGGAGGAGATATTGGATTCTAAGGGAAGTAGAAGGAAAGAGAGGGAAGAGAATGAGAATGGAGAGACACGGAGCTAGGAAAACGGGCCTGCCCTTCATGGACCTAGCTCATTTAAGCTCGAGTGACTTAAAAGAGTGTGATTTCAAAGCTTAGTCCTCAAACTGGTGGGCTCAGTCCGACCGGTGGGCTTATAAGCCTGTTTAACAAAAATTCTTTTTCTTTTTAATTTTTAAATTTAAAGTATTAAACTTTCTAATTTAAAATATAAATATTATTAAAATTAAATTTAAAGAAATAAAGTTAAGATAATAATATATTATGAACAAAAATTTTAACATTCGCACATGAAAATTGTTTTCAATAGTATTGAGCTCGTTGGCCACAAGCCAACCTGCTGGTCATAGGCTTGTTTAACCTATCTTCACTTTATTCAAATATATCAAATTAAAACAATAAAATTTAAATTTGGTCTTATAAAAGTAATTTGTATGTGGAAAACAACAAACAAGTTAGAGGTTGAAAATAGAAAGAACAATGATTTGATGAGTGAAAACATATATGTGTGTATCTATATGGCACAAACAAAAATGGAAATAAGTGTTTGAGTTGAAAATATTTCTTCTGAAACTTAAAGGAAAACAAATAGTTATTATAATATAATGCATAAGATAAAAGCAACAAAAATTATGTTTTATCAATTTTTTACTTCCATATTTTTACGGGGTATATGACTGACAAGAAAATAAATTCAATGCAAAAGAATAACAATTATTGTTTTGTTTTTGAAAAAGCTACTTATATGTGAAAAATAATCAAACATGTTTGACCTGAAAAATAGAAATAAGTTCTGATAAAAATAAAAACAAAGATAGAAATAAAATTTAAAAATAAAAAGTTAATAGATATTGTAGCATAGACAAATTCTTAGACAATGAATTGGTGTTTGATTTAAAAGGATTTATTTCTAAAACTTGCAAGTAAATATACGAAGAAATTGAAATAATAATGAGCGCCTCAAACAATAATAAAACTAATTTGACGAGTCTAAACGGACCATTTCTTTAAGCCTTAGGCCGTATAGGGATTGATTTTTTTAGGTCCGTTTCCTTTTTTCCTCCCAATTACAAATTCTACCTTCAACTTAAACATGTTTAAAAGGATCGACTCTACAAAAAGGCTAGAACCAAGGCTCACGGGTAGGGGAGAGCAACGGGCGGGTGGGCCTACCCTATAGGGTAACCCGTTCCCCGCCCGTTAGGATTTCCACGGGTACGGGACCCGTACCCGTGGGTAAACCCGTTTTGACCCGTACTTATGGGCACGGGTCAAAACGGGCGAGTTGGTGCGGGTGACGGGTTACCCGCTAACTCCCTCCCCCCAAAACCACAAACACAAATTCCTTTCCATCAGCTGAAGTTTTCTTTGAGCAGAGTAATAATCAAACAAAGAAATTCATGCACAAAGCTTCATATTGATCACTCTGCTGAGACGATAACAACACTACCACCAGATTGCACAGGAAAAAACCATCACAACCAATCTTGTAGATGTTTTTCCTTTTCTCAGAACATTGCAAAGGAAGCTCAAAGAACAAACACTCATCGTATTAACAATGAAAACAACACTATGAGAGGCCAAATCCCATTCGAAACCAAATCCCACAACTATGATGGAAAAGCCGTGACTCTTCGATTCAACGACAAATACCCATTTCTCAGATTTTCATCTCCTGTGGGCTGTGAGAGGCTTAGAGGGATGGAAACCAAAGGATCTTCATCTACTATAGCGCACGACACCTTCGTGTGTTGCAAATCCAGGCTCCTTCTTCTAGCACGCCCAATTCGAGCTCCTTCTTCGAGATCCGATCACGAATGGGATTTCCAACCAGATCTTGTTCATCTTCGTGCCATCTATGTCCTTGTGCAACGAATCCTCTGCTTCACCCACTCCGATGATGGCGTTGGAGAGTATGACAAGAGAAAGCAAAGGGGATGGAAAGGAGTAGGGGGAGCTAGACTGGAGGTTCGGCACGAGGACGTAGCAAGCCAGCAAGCAACATTGAAGTGTAGCTTGGTCGCTTGGAGGAGACACCGACAACGATGAGACATGGCAATGGAGGAGGAAGAATAGCAGAAGGGGTAGGACTCGGGAGCTCTGCTATGCGTGTCGTGTGCAGTAGCGGGACCACACTGGACTTTTCTAGATCAATGACAAAGGGAAAAGTATAAATGAGTGGATGAGATGTTGATACAAGAGTGAGAATGAAAAAATAATAATTTATAGACGGGGCACAATGGGCGAGTACGGGCACCTTGTGGGTGAACCCGTGTCCCGCCCCGTTTATATGGTACCCCACCTCGTTTTTTAACCCGCCCTTAACAGGTTTAATTGGGTAGGTTTAAACGGGTCCAAAACTTTCAGGTAGCGGGGCAGGCGGGACAGACTTTTTTGCTCACCCCTACTCACAGGATAGGAAGCTAGAAAGGAATAGGGGAAACATGTTTTTCTTTGGGAAAAAGCATATGACCAGAGGCAGAAGCATGTGTGCTATGGAAGCATGTGTACCTCTTCGGTAAAAGCATGTAGAGCACGACTCACGGGAGTTTGAGATTACTTATCAACAAGTAATTACTCATTATTCATGCATATAGTTGGAAAGTAAAAATATATTTTTTACTGTTTACAAATAAATAGTAGGATCATTTATGAAAATTGATAATAGAGTATGTGTTTAGCATTATTTCTTATACAAAAATAATTATTACTTATTTCTCTAATTACAATCGTTATGTTAGGATTTTGTTCATAAGATAATTTAATAAGTGACTTAGTTATTTAAATATTATTTTTATAGTTAAGTTATGTATATCTTAATTAAATTATATTATTTTAATATAACCAGTTTAACTCCGAGTTGAATTTGATTTGGCACACTAACCCTTGAAATACTGTCTCATTTGGTTTATCGTTCACTCTGGTTTTTTGAACCTTGATTGTACAGAAAGTATGGGGTCCAATCTAGCTTCAGCCTGTTGTCAGGTTGGACTAGAATGTTCCACTAGGATAGTCCAATCATTCCAAAGACCTCAATGCAAGTTTTTCTTCATTACAAGTGATAACATTTTAACGTAATAATACAAAATTAATATAGAAAAACCTAAAATCATATAAAATACAACTAAAATTATTAAAATTTAAGTACAAACCGATAATGTTTAGCTTTCAACAGTAATAAATATTATTATTAATATACAAAATTAAAAATAAATAATTAAAAAATAACTTGGGATAGATTGGATCAGATGAACTGGTTTGAACACTTTGTTTTAACCAAATATAACTTGATCGGTCAGTCCAATACAATTCTAAAGCTTAACTGCGGTGCAAATGGATTCAACATTAAGCATGGGTTGTGCAAATTGTGGAAGAGATTGGATTTGATTGGTTCCTTTTGGTTGCACTGCTCATGCTTAAACGTGAAGAAATATTCCTAGCAAAAAAAATTTGTGAATAAGTATTGTGTTGAAATTATTGGAGGATTGTTGGCCAAAAAAAAGAAATTATTGGAAGATTAATAAGCTAGTTTGACCATTGACCAAAACTTTCCCTGCAATTTTCTGCAAATAGGACTAAAGGAGGTGGGCCCACACCTGGTGCGTCTGGTTGTGTGTTAATAACCCATCCTACCTTGATGGAATTACTTGTTTGAAAATCACTTTATAATCAAGCTTTACGTAAAAGAGATAAAATTTTTCTTGCACATATTTACTTTAGAATCCGTAAAAAATTCTCCCTACAGATTCTCAAACATGCCTAAAATCAAGGGTTAAATCCCTGTTTGAGTATAGAATAACGTCGCACCCTTTAAAGTACTCCCAATTAGCCATCTGAATTAGTTGGGGGTTGTATCTAAAATATAGCATACCTTACCCACAAGTGTCGGAGTGTAGTGATCAGTGCGGCTGACACTCCCCCAGGGGTCGAGAATTCAATCCCTGGGAGCAACGCTTGGGGGTAGAGGTAACCTATCCTTAGTGAAAAGCACCTTAAAAAGGTACGCTACGTGTATTTCTCGTTCCGGATTAGTCGGTTGCCCCGAGTTACCTGGTCCAGTTGAAGAAGTCCAGGGACTTAGGAAAAGACGTCGGATACCGAGAAATTTTAGATGTGACCAAAAGATCCACTTATCTGTTGCTCACAGAAAAAAATATATAGCATACCTTAAAATCACCGGAGGAGGAGAAATCCAAGAAGGAGGCGGGCCGATTTGCCGTTGATTGAGCAATGTTTGCGGAGAGGGACGCGAGAGAAGTCCAAACGGGGGAAGATGACGTAATTCTGCAGTAAAGGTGACGTTAGCCTTCCCTAATATGTATGAAATTATGCCCGGACACGTATTGCAAGAGTTAATTTATTTTTTTGCCATAAAAATATAAATAAATTATTTAAGTATAATATTTATTCTGCAATATTTATATATAAAACTGTATGTTGTATTATTTTATAAGTTAGATAAATTAATTTAATTCTTCATTTAATTATATCTTTTAATTCTTCATTCTACTTATATGAATTGATTATATCTTTTAATTCTTCATTCTATTTATAACATTTTAGGCCATGTCTCACTTTAGTTCTGGTCATGTCAATCATTGTTACGCAAAACTTCACGTCTATTTCTCATTCTTCATATCAGAAGCTCCAAATATTAATGGTGGTGGAAGAAGACTTGCAAGAGTCACCACCCCTCATTTTCAATTTTACTTTAACATGTCTGTGTGAGAATGCGATAGAGAATTACTTTTACGCAAGTCGAAGTAAATATATAGAGGAGATTATCTCGTTTTACAGAAAAACACTGTTGAACATGTTTTTGGGGAGTAAATAAACTTTTTCAAACAAACACATATTAGTATGCAAATGAAATATATTTTCAGTGCTTCCCAAAAGGAAATTAATCTTGGTATTATACATGCATATGTATTAATCTCATCTCCTTTCATACTTAAAAATTGTTACATCAAAAGATATAATTATTAATAATCTTTATATAAATATATAAATAGCAAAAAAGACCAATTTTATTTTTATATAAACAGGTTTTAAAATTTGATGAAATAGTTATTATTGAGGCTAGTCAGACACATGCTATTGGGAGTGGGGGGGACTACCACTCCACCCAGTCTCCCACTTCCATGGTTCTCTTCTTTTGGTCAAAAAACGTGGAGTTCTGATGCGACTGCTTTGGTGCTTCTGTTTAGAAACACGGTGGAGAAGTATTTTTATGTAAACTGAGATAAATATGTGGAGGGATTATCTCATTTTACGGAAAAATATTACTGAACGTTCGTTTGGATCTTGCAAAAGCTAAGTCAAATAGACACTTTATCTTCTTTTAATTTCCATTTTCCACATTATTCATGGTATTAAATTCAAAATTTTATTAACAAAAAATACATATATCAAAGTAATTAATGATGTTTGCTTATGTGAAAGATGCAGAATCCCGAAATTTTCTATGTATAAAAGTTTATTGGACTGTTCTTGCTGAGAGATGCCCATGCCCCACTTTTTCTCTAACGTTTTGCTCTTTAATTTTTCTTAACTGAGCATGCAAAAATAAAATAGGAGACATGATTAGAGAAACACTAATGTTTATTCTCTAACTGCATTTATAAATATCATGCATCTTATTTTTCAAAAAAAATTGAATTATTGTTCTTTTTTTCAATTACTGGTTCAATGTCAAGTTAATGACCCAATTTCTTTGGCTGTCTAAATAACTCCATGTTAATGATTCTTTAAACTTCATAAACTATAAAATGGAGCCTGTTTGCATTTGGGTTTGGAAAGCATATTCATAAAAATTAAGATAAAACTTTTTTCACATGTTTATTTCTTAAATCGTAAATCATGTTGATAAGTAGTTTACATCCTTCATCTAAATATTTAGGGTTGGATATGCAATAGAGCCAATCCCAATGTTGGCTTTTCAATTGAGCAGATATTTCAAATAGTGCATCTAACGGTGGTCCTAACATTGACTTCTCTGCTCCATTTGTCAAAGCAAAGAAATTGACCGTTTTCTCCATCTAAATTATTGAAACGCACTTAATATTACTTTTTCAACGTGATTAATAATGATTTATAAAGTAAGAATGTAAGATGTTTTTTATTTTAAATTACTTGAATGTGATTTTGTAATGATACGATAAACAGACCCGCCATATCTCATGTAGAAGACATGTCATGTTTTTAGGAGATATGTTATTTTAGTATAAGAGTTATATAACTAATTTTAAAAAAATATAAAATTAGTTAAATTTGTTATTTGCAACAAATATGGGTTAACTTTTCTAAAATATAATCTTTCATTATTACTACCTTACACGAAACTCTTAATATGTGCAATAAATAGACAAACTTTATATAGAATATTATAAATTTGGTAGATAAAATAAATTTAAATATTATTCTTATAATCAAATTCAACTCCAACTATATTACATATTAGGATCGAGACATGCCTGAGTTATAATTTTTTAAGCCATGCCTCACTTTTGTTTTGGCCATGCCAATCATTGTTACGCAAACTTTACGTCTATTTCTCATTCTTCATATCAGAAACTCCCAAATATTAATAGTGGTGGAAGGAGGAAGAAGACTTGCAAGAGTCACCGCCCCACATTTTCAATTTTATTTTAATATCAGTATACAAATGATATATATTTTCAGTGCTTTCCAAAAAAAATTAATCTTGGTATTATACATACATATGCATTAATCCCATCTCATTTCATACTTAAAAATCATTACATAAAAAGTTATAATTATTAATAACATTCTTTCCAAATATTTAGTCATTAACAGAGTACAATTAGACCATACGATTCATGTAATCAACATCGAAATAAGAATTTATTATCGTTCATGTACAAAAATCTACTTGACAATATATAAATTAGAGTCGGTAATGCGGGTTATTCCACCAAAATTGGCAGGCTACGTGCTGGTTCAACCCGCGGGTTAGGCAAGCCAACTCGCCTAACCTACTTTTTTATTTTTTTTAAAAATATATGTTTTATATATTTTTTATCTTTTTTCATCCAATATTTTTTATAAAGAAAAAGTAATATTAAATTTTATTTTTAGAAACTTATTGAACACTTATTCATAGAATTTGAAAGAGAATAGCATAATTATACAATCTTATAGGAAAAACTGGGTAAAAAAGGGAAAATTTATTTTTTTGTTTTTTTTAAAAAATAAAAAGTTAGCGGGTTGGTGGCTGCAGGTTGGGGCTTTCACCCCGCCATTGCGGGCTGGCCCTCATTCCCGGTACTAATATAAATAGCAAAAGAGATCAATTTTATTTGTATATAAGTAGGTTTTAAAATTTAATGAAATATTATTGAGGCTGGTAAGACACGCGCAAATGGGAGTGAGGGGGGAATACCACTCCTCCCAGTTTCCCACTTCCATGGTTCTCTTTTGGTCAAAAACGTGGAGTTCTGATGCAACTGCTTTGATCGTTTAGGAATACGGTAGATAATTACTTTTATACAAATGGAAATAAATATGTGAATGAGATTATCTCGTTTTACAGAAAAATATTATTGAACGTGCGTTTAGACTTTACAAATGCTGAGTCAAACAAACACCTTATCTTCTTTTAATTTCCCTTTTCCACGTTATTCATGGTATTAAATTCAAAATTTTATTAACAAAAAATACATATATCAAAGTAATTAATGATGTTTGCTTATGCAAAAGATGAGAATCCCGAAAATTTCTATGTGTAAAAGTTTATTGGTGTTATGAAATTAGAGAATTTGGGAGTATAAGAAGAGAATAGTAGAAGATGAAATTTGTTAGGATGGCTGCACCTAAGAGGGGGGTGAATTGGGTGTTGTAAAATTTTTTTCGATTAAAACTTAGTTAATAAAAACACTCAAATTAAGTTGATTAAAACAGAGTATGAAAACAGATTGGGTAATAACAAAGTACTTAGAAATTTGAGAAGATGAATGAAAGATGAACACACTATGATTTATCCTGGTTCGATCCTCTATGACCTACATCCAGTCCTCAGACACCTCTAAGATTTTCAATCCACTATAACATCCAAGTTTAAACCAGGTACTTGGAAAACCATTACAACCACAAGTTCACTACGGACACTTGCAAAGCTGTTTCAAGTTTGTCACGGCGGGTACTTGAGAACCCCATAAATGTTTCCAGGCATTTATGAACCCACTCAAGTTTATTACGTAGGTACTTGAGAAACCTTTACAATCACTCCCCCTTACCACCTGTAAGGTTACACTTTGTTTCACTCAGTCTATCCTAAGTGACTCTCAAAGGTTGGGATGATTACATTTAGGAAATGCTTCACTCTATGAAGTGGATTGTATTGACATTGAAGCTCACGGAGAAGTATAATGTTTGAATCCTAAAGTTGTTGTGTGATTTCCTTGAATCCACACTCTCTGATTTGTGTTCGGTGACTCCATATACTTTTTCTCTCCTCTTTTTCTGTTTGTTGCTTCCTCATATTTATAGATGTTGGCAAAGTATGTCCGTTGGAGAGGAGCGTTGTATTTTCTGTTCAGCTTTGTTCTTGTGCTCTGTTTTTAAACTTGGTCTGCTCTGATAGATTTGTTTGTTGAAAGAGAAAGAATAGTCATTGGAGTCCTGACAAGAAGCAAGTTTTGTTGAAAAATATTAATCCGTTAGAGATTGTTTTGCTTCTATTACACTTTTGCTTCAATGGATGAGGTTGTATAATTTCTGCGTTAAATGCTCTGACACGAAGAGAGATTATGTCTGTGATTTTGTCCGTTGAGAGCCCATGCCGAATATATGTTCAGAGATGCTTATTCCCTGTTAATAAGTCTAGACATGAAGCATTTATGAGAGCAGTTGATATTCAAAAATCCGTTACACAAATAAGGAAAGTAGGTGTAAAGCGTAGGTGAAGTTGTCAGATGCAAAGCTGTCAGAGAGAAAGACAGTGCTCGAGTGTAAGGTTTTTGTGCTCGAGTGTTTGCTCAAAATATTTCAATGAAAATTTTAATGCTTTGATGCAATGCTCGAGTGTTATGTGAAAGTGTTTTGAAAAGAGTTAAATACTCGAGTGATAAATCTCAGTGCTTGAGTGTTAATAATACTTTCTAGGAATACTCGAGTATTCTGTGCAAGTGATGAAAAATGATTTTGACAAATCACAGTACTCGAGTGATGAAATAATGATACTCGAGTGCTGGTAATGCTGGAAGTGAATGCTAGAAGATTGAGATAGAGTATTGATGAACAGTGAAAATTTACAGTTCGACACTCGAGTGTTAGAAAGCTGGTGCTCGAGTATTAGCAATGCTGGCAGTCAATACTTGCAGTGTTGGCTTCCAGTGTTGTGAGAAAAACTTCAAAACTCGAGTGCTAGAAAAATGTGCTCGAGTGTTGGCTCCTGCTGGAAGCTATCACTTGAAGTGTTACTTGATAGCACTGTCAAAAGTCTCAACACTCGAGTGATAGAAATGCAGTGCTCGAGTGTTTGGCTATGCTGTCAGCCAATGCTGGAAGTGTTGTCTGAAAGTGTTGAGAAAAATGGTCAACACTAGAGTGTTGAAATACAATGCTCGAGTTTTGGCAATACTTTCAACCAACACTTGGAGTGTTCTGTGAAAGCATTGAGTCCCAGAAGCATGATACTCGAGTGATAAAATCTCAATGCTCGAGTGCTGGCTGCAGCTCAACTT